>CAKXYN010000516.1:0-89041 GCA_935064755.1 Tragelaphus eurycerus
CAGTATTCAGAAAACTATGATCATGGCATCCAGTCACATCATTTCATGGCAAATAGATGGGGAAACAATGGAAAGAGTTACACACTTTATTTTCAGGGGTTCCAAAATCACTGCAGATGGTAACTGCAGCCATGAAATTAAAAGACACCTGCTCCTTGGAAGAAAAGTTATGATCAACCTAGACAACATATTAAAAAGCAGAGACATAACCAACAAAGGTCTGTGTACTCAAAGCTATGGTTTTTCCAGTAGTCATGTATACATGTTAGAGCTGGACTACAAGGAAAACTGAGGGCCTAAGAAGTGATGCTTTTGAACTGTGGTGCTGGAGAAGATTCTTGAGAATCCCTTGGACTGCAAGGAGATCCAACCAGTCAATCCTAAGGAAAATCAGCCCTGAATATTCATTGGAGGATTGATGCTGAAAATGAAACTGCAATACTTTGGCCACATGATGTGAAGAACTGATTCATTGGAAAAGACCCTGATGCTGGATAAGACTGAAGGTAGGAGTAGAAGGGGATAACAGGATGAGATGGTTGGATGGCATTACCAACTCGATGGACATGAGTTTGAGCAAGATCTAGGAGTTGGTAATGGATAGGGAAACCTGGTGCGCTATAGTCCATGGGGGTCACAAAGAGTCGAACATGAATGAGTAACTGAACTGAATTACCATAAGTTTTGCAACTCCGCTTCTAGATATACATCCAAAGAATTTAAAGCAAATGTTCAAATATAAACTTGTACATCAATATTTACAGTGGCAGTGTTCTTCAAAACCCATGTTAAAAACAATGAAAATGCCCAACAACACATGAAGGGAAGGGTAGATCCATACATAAGATGAATTACTCTCCCATAGAAAGGAATATAGTAAAATAGTGCTATAGCTGCAGAAAACAGGGGGCTTCTCAAAAACATAAACACAAAGTTAACATAGAATCTATCCAGTCAGGTCCAGGTTATACACCCAAAATATTTAAAACCAATAACCAGAACAGATATTCAAACCTCATAGTAATAGCAGCATTATTCATAGTAGCCAAAAGGTGGAAGCAACACAGGACTTCAACAGATGACTGGACAAGCTCAATGTAGTATAAACACAATGGAATGTGATTCAACTTTTAAAAAGAAGATAACTCTCACACATGCTATAATGTGGATGAAACTTCAAGTTATTGTGCCAAGTGAAAGAAGCCCAACACAAAAGGAAAACTGTTCTATGATTCCACTAGTATGAGGTATCCACATAAGACAAATTTCAAGTAGAATAAGATGGCCAGGGATTGAGAGTGGTGAGTGTTTAATGGTTACAGTGTCACTTCAGGAAAAGGAAAAGATACTGGAGATGTATGGTGGGGAAATTTTTACAATGTGAGTGCAGTTAATGCTATAAAAGTGCATACTTAAAATGACTCAAATGATAAATGTTGTTATACGACTCTAAGCTCCGTGAAAAAATGACACATGGAACAACATGGAAAAGCACTGAAAACAGTGCTTTTTTCAGTGAAAGAAACCACACAGAAAAAGCCACCCAGATCATAGTCATCTTGTCACTTTAAATCCATGAAGGTTTTTCATATGAGGGAAAGTCCCAGTGATAGCTCCAGAAAATAAAAACTGCATTAGAATGGAGAAAGACATTTTCACAAATCTTCGGCAGCTGATCAAAGCTGAACTGCTCCTATGGATAGGATTCTAATGTGGAAACAACAATTATCCCCTATTTTGGGGTTATGGGCTGGTTCCCCGGGAAAGTGCTCCTGTTTTGGGCAAAACACATTACAGTATTTGCTATGAATGTAGAAAACTTTGTGCCACTATTTAAAGTTGAAACATTTGAAATTTTACTAGAAAGTAAATTACTGTTCAATACAACCATGTGTGTCACATGCCAGAAAATCAGAGATGACATTGAACATTGCAATAGAGGCCAAGAATTAACCAAACCAAATTCAACAAAAGTCAGATCAGATCAGATCAGATCAGTCGTTAAGTCGTGTCCGACTCTTTGCGACCCCATGAACTGCAGCACGCCAGGCCTCCCTATCCATCACCAGCTCTCGGGGTCACTCAGACTCACAATCATTGAGTCATTGAGGCCATCCAGCCATCTCACCTCCGTCGTCCCCTTCTCCTCCTGTCCTCCATCCCTCCCAGCATCGGAGTCTTCTCCAATGAGTCAACTCTTCGCATGAGGTGACCAAAATACTGGAGTTTCAGCTTTAGCATCATTCCTTCCAAAGAAATCCCAGGGCTGATCTCCTTCAGAATGGACTGGTTGGATCTCTGTGCAGTCCAAGGGACTCTCAAGAGTCTTCTCCAACACCACAGTTCAAAAGCATCAATTCTTCGGCGCTCAGCCTTCTTCACAGTCCAGCTCTCACATCCATACATGACCACAGGAAAGACTATAGCCTTGACTAGGCGAACCTTTGTTGGCAAAGTGATGTCTCTGCTTTTGAATATGCTATCTAGGTTGGTCATAACTTTCCTTCCAAAGAGTAAGTGTCTTTTAATTTCATGGCTGCAGTCATCATCTGCAGTGATTTTGGAGCCCAGAAAAATAAAGTCAGACACTGTTTCCACTGTTTCTCCATCTATTTCCCATGAAGTGATGGGACCAGATGCCATGATCTTCATTTTCTTAATGTTGAGCTTTAAGCCAACCTTTTCACTCTCCACTTTCACTTTCATCAAGAGGCTTTTTAGCCCCTCTTCACTTTCTGCCATAAGGGTGGTGTCATCTGCATATCTGAGGTTATTGATATTTCTCCCGGCAATCTTGATTCCAGCTTGTGTTTCCTCCAGTCCAGCATTTCTCATGATGTACTCTGCATATAAGTTAAATAAACATGGTGACAATATACAGCCTTGACGTACTCCTTTTCTATTTGGAACCAGTCTATTGTTCCATGACCAGTTTTAACTGTTATTTCCTGACCTGCATACAGATTTCTCAAGAGGCAGATCAGGTGGTCTGGTATTCCCATTTCTCTAAGTATTTTCCACAGTTTATTGTGATCTACACAGTCAAAGGCTTTGGCATAGTAGTGAAGCTAATTGCCTTGTACTAGTGCACATGGTATTAAAAAGCAGCATACAAAGAGCATATTAGTAGACACCATGTCTTGGGTGCTGTGGACGACCCAGATGGAACTAAAACTATGAGATGTCTTAATTCTAGTTTTCCATATAACACTATATCTCAGCAAATTTCAGAACTAAAAAGCAAATTCTTGGACTTCTCTGTCAGTCCAATGTTTAAGACTCTGCACTTCCACTGCAGGGAGTACGGGTTTGATCCTTTGTCAAGGACCTAAAATCCAACATGTCGAACTGCAGGGCCAAAAATTCAAAAGTCGGTAGAACTGCAAGGTCATTTGTGAATTCCTATACTAATAATGAACTATGAAAGAGAAATTAAGAAAATATTCCCTTTTAAAATTTCATCCCCCCACACACCCAGCTAAAAATCTAGAAATCTAACCAAGGACTTGAAAGACCTGCAAGCTAAAAACTACAAGACAATGATCAAAGATACTGAATGGATACAAGTAAAACAATATCCCTTGTTTATAGGTGAAAATGTCATTAAAATATCCATGTTAACCAAATAAATGTACATATTCATGCAATCACTGCCAACATTTCCATGACAATTTTCACAGAAACAAAAGCAGTCTTTACATCTGTGTGGTACCACAGAGGAACCAGAAGAGCCAAAGGGACTCTGAGAAAGCAGAATAGGCTGGCGGCATATCCATCCCTGACTTCAATCTAGAGTATCCACCTAAAGCCACCACAAGACGTTTGGAATTGGCACAGAAATAGGCACAGAGACAATAGAGCTCAGAAGTAAACATACAGGTACATGGGCATTAATTGAAAAGAAAGGAATTAAGATCATACATGCAAGAAAGGACATTCTCCCCCACCCAATAAACCGTGCTGGGAAAAATAGAAACCACACACCAAGGAACAATACAGGACACTATCTTATACTACAGACTAAAACTGACTAAAATCCCATAACTTTCCACATCAAGCTCTAACAGTCCTGAGTTCTGGTAAGGCATACTTTCAGCAACAGCTGCACACAGAAAGCTTCTTCCCTATTTCCCTCATATTTTCCTTCAGCAGCACCACCTCCTTGCAGGTCTTGAGGAAACTAGACTCCCATCAGACTCAATTGAACCCCACAATGTTCCAAAACTGAAGCTGCAGCAGGTCCTGAGGATTCCAGAGTCCTGTCAGCCTCAACTGAATTGCACAATGCCTTAAAAGTGAAGCCCAGGTGCATCCTGAGGGACAAGGTGACCATCAGCCTCAACTGAACCCCACCATGCCCCCAAACTGAAGCCAAAGTGGGTCCTGAGGAGACAAGACTCCATCAGCCTGAACCGAACCCCTTAACGCCGCAAAACTGAAGCCCCAGTGGGTTCTGAGGAGGCAAGACTTCTATCCACCTGGGCTGAACCCCACCATGTCCCAAAGCTGAAACCACGTGGGTCCTGTCAGCCTGAACTGAACCTCACACTGTCCTGTAGCTGAAGCCTCAGTGGATCTTCAGGAGGCCAGAGTCCTGTCAATGGCCACCCACAGCCACTGGAAGTGCTCCAGCAGAGTGGAGAGTTCCACTTAGAGCAGGGAATGTCAGGGAGGCGGATCTGCTTTATCATGGACAGACATGAATAAGCAGGCTTTCAGGGGCCAGGAAAAGGGTGAAGGAGGCAAGCTCCAGCTTCAAGTATTGTAAGTCCCCACTTTCTGAGACTACATGACTTGCATGAAACAGACTTTGCAAGGCGGAAGCTGAGTTATAGAGGCAGAAGGAGTAGGAGGTGATGTAAAATTTAAGCGTTTCCTCTTCAGGTTCAGGAGCACTAAGTCCTCCCAGGTTCCTTGTTGCTTGTGCCCCAGTGACTGTGAACTCCTCCTCCAGGGCATATGGCCAACTCCCACACGAACTCCCTTAGAATTCTGCAGCCCTGGCCCAAGCCTAACCCCTCCATCAGGTGCTGACAAAGCTCCCTGCCACCATGGTGCATCTCACATTTCACCCCAACGTGGGCCTTTTGAAGCATTAATAAGCCATGCCTCTCTTCTCCCTGTGATTTCCCTCACCTGATGAAGCCAGGCCTGCATCCATTCCAGCAGACTCCAAGGGCCTCATTCTATCCAGACTCCACATGTGTGTCCATCTATATGAGCCTGTGGTGATCTCCTAAAATGAGGGTTATTTGATACACAGAGAATGAGGTGAATGATGGCCACCAAAGATGTGTCCCTGCAGAACAGTGCCATATCTGGGAAAAGGGTCTTAGTAGATGTAGCTAAGGATATCAAGGTAAGGTAATCTAGGTTTTGGGTGATTTTCAATCCAACTGACAAAGTCCTTCAAAGAGATGAAAGAGGATACAGAGGAGGAGCCTTTTAAAGGCAGAGGTAGAGATGGGTGGGAGGGGAAAACAAGCCCAGGGACCCTTGGAGCCCCTGAAGCTGGAAAAGGAAAGAAGGACCCTATCCTGAAGTCTCTGGAGGGACCTGAGCCCTGTGACTTGTTGATCTCAGGTGTCTGGTCTCCAGGATTGGGGGAGGATAATTTTTTTTTTTATTTTTTTACCCTCCCAGCTTGTGATCATTTGTTAGAGAAGCCACACAGACCCTACTCTTTAGAATCCCAGAAGTGTGGATATCACTAAAGGAAAATGGAGGGTGGATTACAGAACCTTAGAGTCAGCACTCGGACATCAGAAATGCCACAGTAGCTGGAAGTCAGAACTGTTGAGGTGCCAAGTCTGAAGCCTGTCCCTAGTGGTACTGGCTACACACACCTCCTCAGGTTCTTACACTGATACATGT
Organism: Tragelaphus eurycerus; assembly: GCA_935064755.1. Lineage (NCBI taxonomy): Eukaryota > Metazoa > Chordata > Mammalia > Artiodactyla > Bovidae > Tragelaphus > Tragelaphus eurycerus. Next base: position 5,875 of record CAKXYN010000516.1, read on the forward strand.
GGTGTAACATCTCAGTCCTGACTGAGGATATTTTCTTATAACTGTTCATATTGCTAATACAGAAGTCACTAGTTACACAGGTGAAAACACAATTAGGAAGCTTACTCCAGGGATGAGCAGTTCTGAAAATGGTCAGCGGTGGGGACTTATGCATGTGAAGCCAGCAGCGCTTCCACAATCCCTACCGCCATACCTCTCAACAAGGGTCTCCATTGTGTACCTGGGAGAACCCCACAGAGTCATCTCTAAGTAAATGCTGGCTGACCCCCTGGCTAGCCACTCCTGAACCTCATGCACACTTTCCAGGTAAACACCTGAATATGTGCAAAGACCTCACAGGATAGAGAAAATGATTGGAACCCCTCCAGTGACAACATGCTTACCGAGCTGACTCCTGTAGGTCAGGCATGATTGTCCTGGCCTCGGTGATATTCTGAAAGCTTTCCACTTTCCTATCCGAGTTACTCCTCCTGTCCTGCTCCCACTGCCTGTTTTCATGCTTCCTCACCTCTGTCTGAAACAATTTCCAACAGCAGGGGCAGGAGACACAGACCATCCTTAGAAAATGACAGAATAGAAGCTCCTGAAGTATGTCCAGCAGAGCCCCCCACAGACCAGATCCCCTGAAATGCCATGGGCCCTAACTCTCACTCACCAAACTGGCTCTGCAATGTCTAGGCAGAAAAGACAGCATCAAGTAGAGCTGCAAGCACTTAAGTGGGTTTATATACATCTCAACCCACACACATGTTTAAAGGGCAGGACAGCCAGGTCAGCCAATCATTTTCCGTATGGGCTTGTGCTTTTAGAAAATGGACCTCATTGTGCTTGTCAAGGTTCTAGGAACACCTGTGGGTGCTGAGGGTAGGATGGATATGGACCTGCAACTCTTTCTTGTTTTCTAATCATTTTATCTGGCTCAAAATTGGGAGAGAATTTCAGGAAGAACTTTTTCTAATGAGGGAGTCCCAGGTGTCAGGGACAGGAGGGGTGGTGGGTGGAGACAGACTCAGTGCCCAGTTGCAATGGAAGCCTCTGGAATAACTGCTGTAAGGAGGCTGCACACAGTGAAGCCCAGGGTCACAGATCTGTCAAGAAGCTGCTATTTGTTACCTCAGATCCTGCTCCGAGGGGCTTAAAATCAGATCTGTCCAACAGAGGGGCTAGGGATGCTCTGCAATTAGAAGTTTGTGGACAGTTCCTGGATGCTGAGCCCTGTTGCATAACTGTCCAGCTGAACCCACTTTCCTGGGAAGTGTCTGCCCATAAGAATCCGATGTTCCTGAGAGGTGTGAGTGGACAAGTATCCTCTCTGTGCAGTCATCACAGAGTAGCTTAGTGACTCTCAGGTGGACAGTATTGGGGTTAGATGAGAACAAGGACATGTTGGGGGGCTTCCCCTGAAACACCCCCAGGCCCATCTAGAGTGAAGAGGTCAGTTTCGGTGTACTGGTTGCTGTGCTGGTGTGGGAGATTTCATGGGTACCTCTTGTTTCTTCCTCATGACACTATAGAGGCCTCTCCAGTACACATAAGACAGCCTGCCCAGGAACAGTGGAATGTGAGAGGGAAGGACCAGGCTGAGAGGCCCTTTGTGCTCTGAGTTGGGAGTGCAAAACAAATGGTGAGTGTGATCCAGAAAAGCAGCTCTGGTGACGGAAGACTTGTTAAAACAATCTGAGTTAGAGTTGGAAAGAATTTCCAGACATAGAGTGTCTCAGAAGGAAGTCAGTTTTTATTAAGAAAAAAGAGCAGATATAATGTGGGCACTGTGAGTGCAGAAGGCCAACTTGCTTACAGACTAAGGAAAGTCGACATCTTTTGTGGCTTCAAGACAAGAAAATTCCTGCTGGAAGGTTCATGTTAGGTGATTGGTTGGAGCATCATAGGGTGTTTACAGGAGTGGGCATCTTTGCCTGGTAGGGAGTCAGGAAGCTTGTTCATGATGATCAGGGGCTTTTGGCAACAGTCGCAAAGGGACTCAGTCAGATTCATAGGTGACCTTTGTTCTGGGCTTCAATTCTGTAGCCTTGGTGTGAGGCCTCCCAGCTGTGGCCTTGGAGAAGTACTCACCTCAACACTCACCATTCAGAGAAAATTTTCATCACGTTATCTCTGTAGGAGAGATCCAGTGATCCTAGGTCTGTTTGGAAAATTCTTAGATACCACAGAGACACATACTGAGTGTGAACCTGGTTAATGAACCTTGTTGGCAAAATTAGCATTTTCTCTCTGTTGGTGCTAAAAGGGTGTGGGCTGGCAGCTGCCTAATAATCCATTCAAATGATGTTTTCCTACTTATGACATCAATAGGTTTGGTCAAACTTTTTCGATTTCTTGTGTAAGCAGGCATCTTGCAACTCCTTGCTGCAGGATTATTTACATTAGAATGTCAACTAATCAAGGTAACAACAGTATGGCATTCAGCACTCTTAGACAATTTCCCAAGCCTGTTTCCTCAGAGGCACACTCAATATAAGCTAGGAATGGGTTCACAAGGTTCAGAAAATGCCGGGAAATATACTGCCTATGACCGTGGAAATTAGGGCCTCTTGTAAACCTGGAGTTCTCACATCTTAGAATCTAGACACTTGCTGATAGACAGATGTCTGAAAAAGCACTCTGCTTTTATGCCTTTCATTCATCTGGGAAGTGGGGTCACCCTGAGGACTGTGGATGTGTGATTCAAAGTTCAGATTTAGGGGAGGGTGCTCTTCCTGGAGACTGTGGACACGTGATCCATGATGCATGCTTTAGGAGGGAGTCACCATAGAAACTGCCGATGTGCCACTCCAGATATAGGGTCTAGGAAGTGGGGATACCCTGCCAGTTATGGACATGTTTCCATAGGGGCAGGGTCTGGGGGATGGGGTCATCCCAGAGACTGTGCCTGGATGAAGCCAGGTACAGGGTCTGTAGAGATGTGTCATCCTAGACACTGTGAAATGTGAACCCAGGTGCAGTGTCTGTGGTGTGTGGTAAGCCAAGAGTCTCTGTATGTGTGACCGAAGGTGAAGGTTATGTGGAGGGTCTCACCCAAGGATTGTGGACATATGACCCCAGATATATGATCAGTGAGATGGGGTCACCCTGCAGACTGTGAATATGTTACTTCTGGTGCAGGTTCTGGGAGGGGTTTACACTGGAGACTGTGGTTATGAGAACCCAGAAGCAAGGTCTGTAAGGTTAGATCACCTCAAAACTGTGGTCCTGATACCGCAGACCAGGGTCAGTGAGTTGAGTCACCCTGAAAAATGTGAATGTGTGATTCAAAGTATACAATCTGGTGAAGATTGTCACCCTGGAGTCTGTGGACATGTGGACACCAGGTCCAGGGTCTGGCAGGGGGGTGCCACACTGGAGACTGTGGACATATGACCCCAGGTACAAGATCTGGGAAATGGCAGCAACCCAGAGACTATGGACATGTGTCACCAGGTACTGGATCTGAGAGAATGCACACGGTATAGACTAGATATGTGACCCCAAATACAGTGCCTGGGAGAGGTCACCCTTGGGACTGAAGACATGTGATCTCAGATACAGAATCTGGGATGGGGTCACTCTGGAAACTATAGACATGTAACACCAGCATATGGTCTGGGAGGGGAGCTCAAAATGGAAACTGTGGCCCTGTCATCCCAGGCGCTTAGACTAATGTGGTAGTGTCACCCTGAAGTCTGTGGACTATATCCACACATTTGGGTCGGGGGAGTGGGGTGTCACCCTGGAGACTGGAAATGTGACCAGAGGTTCAAAGTCTGGGAGTGCTGATCACCATGGAGACTATGTACATGTGACCAGAGTTAAAAGTTTTGGTGAGGTGGGGTCACCATGGATAAAGTGGACATGTGACCCCAGGTGTAGGGTCTGGCATAGGCGGTTACCCTGGAAATTGGAAATGTGACCCCAGGTACAGAGTCTGGGCAAGGTGTCACCAAAGAGACTGTGGACATTTGACCCCAGGTGCTTGTATTTCAAAGGGGTGACACTTTAGCCTGTGGATGTGTGACCTCAGGTGAAAGGTCTGGAAGTAAGGGTCACCCTGGACATTGGTCATCTAACACCATGTTCAGGGTGTGGAGAGAGGGCTCTCTGTGGAGACTGTGGACACGTGACCCCAGGTGCAGTTTCTGTGAGGATATTTCTCCCTGGAGAAAGATGACAGGAGACCAAAATGCAGTGTATGGGGTAGAGGCTGACCCTGGAGCCTGTGGATGTATAAAGCCAGGTGAAGTGTCTTGGAGGTTGGGTAACCATGGAGACTGTGGACATGTGAACTCTGGTTCAGGGTCTGGGAGAGTGTTCACTCTGGAGACTATGAACATGTGACCCTATGAATAGGGTCTATGAAGGAGTTCATCAGGGAAACTGTGGTCATGTGACACTCTGTAAAGGATCTGATGTCGGGTGTGAACATGGAGACTGTGGTCATATAACCCCTGATGCTGGGGAGAAAGGGGTCACCCGGAAACTGTGGGTGTGTGATCCCAGGTGCATGATCTGAGAGTGGTTCATCATGGAGACTATGGAGGTGAAATTCCACGGATAGGTTCTTGAAGGTGGGGTTGTGTGCAAGTGTTTCTGGATACTGGGTCTTGGTGGTGGGGTCAGCCTGAGGACTATGAATGTGTGATCCAATATGCAGGGTGTGGGGAGTGTGCTCTCCCTGCAGACCCTATGATGTGTGATCCCAGATTCAGGATCTGGGATGTGGAGTCACTCTGGGGATTGTGGATTTTTACATCAGGTGAATGGTCTGGGAGGGGGTTACCTTGAAGACTCTGGACCTGTCACCCTAAGTGCAGGGACTGGAAGGTGGTGTCACAGGACATTGTGGTCCTGAGACCTCAGGTACAGAGTCTCGATGTTTACTCATACTAGAGACTGTGGACATGTGATCCCATGTATGTGGTCTGGGAGGGATTCACCCTGGATACTACAGAAATTTGACCCCAGATACAGGATCAAGTGGGGGTTAGCCTGGAGATTGTTTGTGTGACACCATGTCCAGTTTCTAGGAGGTGGAGTCACAATTCAGAGTGTAGAAATGTGTCCCTGGTCCAGGGTGTGGAAGGGGGAAACCCTGTATCTTGTGGACATGGGACCTTAGGTGCAGGGTCTGGGAGGTGGTTTCACACTGGACACTGTGGCCATGTGACACCAGGTACATAGTATGGAGGTACTCTCATCCTGGATACCGTTTATGTGTGACCCCAGGTGCAGGATCTTGGAGGTGGGTCACCCTTTAGACCCTAGACATGTGACCCCAGGTCCAGGTTCTGGGAAGTGGGGTTACCCTAGGGCCAGTGGACATGTCACCCAAGGTCCCAGGTCTGGGGAGAGGTCACACCAAGGAGATTGTGGATGTGTGACCACACATACAGGCTCTGGGAAGGTGTCACCCAGATTAACATGGACTTGTGAACCTGGTAAGGTGTAGTCAACCTGCAGACTGTGGACATGTGAATCCAAGTGTGGGGTATGAGCAGTGTCAACAAGAATTTTGACATGTGACCCCAGGTGCAGGTACTTCAAAGCAGTCAACATGGAGCCTGTGGATGTGTGAACACAGGACAAGTGTCTGGGAGGTGAGGTCACTCTTGAGACTGGACTTGCAACTCCAGGTGCAGGGTCTTGAGGTGGATTCACTTTGGAAACTGTGGATATGTGACCTCAGGTTCAGGGTCTGGGAGGACATTCACCCTGCAGAATATGGACATGTGATTCCACGTACAGGGTCTGCAAAGGTGTTAACCAGGGAGACTGTGGCCATGTGACACCTGGTATAGTATCTGAAGAGGGATACTCCACTCGAATGGAGACTGGACTTCCCTGGGGCCACAAGAGAGGCTCCCTGAATTCCCCATCGTAACATGAGAGAAACACCACTCGTGGCGACAGAGCTCGAGACAAACCACGAGACTGCCCCGTCATCTGAAGCTGAGTGCCTTCTTTTCCTGCAAGGCCTAGAGAGCAATCCCGAGCCCCTCTCAAAATTTCACAGGAGACTTGTCTCCCTTTAGGCCATCAATGGGTTCCAAGAGATAGCAGTCACAACTTGAAAGAGGAGCGCAGTTCTTTGCTTCAACTCAATACGAGGCCTGACTCCACGGGTGAACTTTGACTGCAACACCGAGAACCCTGTCGCCACTGGAGACGAATATGTAATTTCTGGACAGAAGACTAGATTAGGTCTATTTGCTCTGCAGTAACTTGAAAACAAACCCCAGACACCCTTGCAACTCAAATGGAGATAGAATATCCCTGGGGCAACACCAGAGGCTCCCTGAATTTTGAGTCATAACTCAAAATTCTGACTGAATCTCGAGAAAAACGACAAAGTTCCCCCATCATCGAGAGATGAGTCCCTTTTCCCCTGCAGTGCCTCGAGAGAAATCCCACTTTCCCTCTTGAAATTCGATATGGTACTTGACAACCTTGATGCAACTCGAAAAGTTCCCTAACATACCCGTTTCATTCTAGAGTATCAACGAACTTCCAGGCACAACTTAATCTGAGCCCTGTCTGCATTCCTGATCATGACATGAAGGTCAATTCCTCTGCTTTGTCTGGAAACGTATTCCAACCTTCCAGTCTCAACTCAGGAAAACACCGGACTCAGATTGAAACACAAGATGAAGCCTCGTGTTTCGTGACACATTCCAAAAGACACCAATTTCCGAGTCCACTCAAGAGAAGTCACGATGCCTGGGCACCTTTTCCAATGGAAGCCCGAGGATGAAGTCACCACACGAAGGGGCACTGTCACCCTGGGTGCATCCTCCAGAAGAGCCGCTGGTTCCAAGTACAACTTGACAAGTGGCATGACACCCCATGAAAACCTCGAGAGGCAAGCGGAGTTCCATGCCTCCACACAAGACGAGGCCTAACTCCCTGTTCAAAACCCCCAAAGACCCCGATATCGATATCAGAACAGGAGAGGAAGCCTGAGATTCCCGCCTCAACTCCAGATGAGGCCCTCTTCCGTGGCACTGAACACAGGGGAGTCCCAAGACAACCCTCTCAACTGTACAGTATTCCCCTTTCTCATAGGCACCAAGAGAAGCTGACAGAGGGCACCGTCACAAGCCAAGGGACCCTAGGGATTATTACAGCAACTCGAGAAACACCTCAAGATACCCCCTTCAACACGTCTTGAAGCCTGATTCTCCTGTCGTGACTCGAGAGCCATCCTGGGCCCTCCACACCACTCAAATGGGGACTGGACTTCCCTGGGGACACAAGAGAGTCTCCCTGAGTTACCCGTCATAGCTCGAGAGAAACGCCACACGTCGAGCCGCAGCTCGAGTTAACACCATGAGATTCCTCCAATATCGCGAGATGAGGCCCTTCTTTTCCTGCAGGGCCTAGAGAGCAATCCCGAGTCCCCTCTCAAAACGGCACAGAAGGATGGATTGCTTTTTTTTTTTTTAACACAATGGGCTCCAAAGCTAGCCGTGGCAACTCGAGAGGAGAGGGCAGTTCTTAGCTTCAAGACGAGACGAGGCCTGAATCAACGACTGAAGCTTGAATGCAATCCCGAGAATCCTGACACCACTGAAGGGGAACAAGGAGTTTCTGGCCAGAAGCCTAAAAGATGTTTCTTTGCCCTGCAGCGACTTCAGAGCAATCCCAACTTCCAATGCCATTTTGAATTGAGATTGGTCTTCCCTGCGGCCACAAGAGAGGCTGCATGAGTTCCCCATCGTGACTTGAGACTGCCGCCTTAAGTCGAGAAAAACCACGTGGTTGCCCAGTGATCACCAAATGAGGTCCTTTCCTGCTGCAGCATCTTGAGAGAAATCCCACAAACCCACTGGATCATCTAAACGGAAATTGACACAATTGAGTAAACTTCAAATGTGGCCCAACATACCAGTCTCATTGGAGAGGAACATCGAGGTTCCCAGCACAATTTCTTCTGAGCCCCTTCTTCCCTCCTGATCTCGACATGAGAGTCGATCACCCTGCTTTGTCTGGAAAGCGATCCCGACCTTCCAGTCCCACCTCAGGAGGAGGACTGTCTCACTTGGAAACTCGAGAGGAAGCCTCGTGGTTCGTGCCACATTCCGAAAGACACTGATTTCCCCGTCCACTCAAGAGAAGGCCCGATGCCTGCGCACCTTTTCCAATGGAACGCCGAGGATGAAGTCACCACACGAAGGGGCACTGACACCCTGGGTGCATCCTCCCGAAAGAGCCTGTGGTTCCAAGGACAACTTGACAAGTGGCCTGACACACCATGAATACCACGAGAGGCAAGCAGAGTTCCATGTCTCCACACAAGGCGAGGCCTAACTCCCTGTTCAAAACCCCCAAAGACCCTGAGATCGAGGTCAGAATAGGAGAGGAAGCCTGAGATTCCCACCTCACCTCCAGATGAGGCCCTCTTCCATGGCACTGAACCCAGGGGAATCCCATAACAACTCTCTCAAAAGCACAATATTCCCCCTTCTCACAGGCACCAAGGGAAGCTGCCAGAGGTCACCGTGACAAGCCCAAGAAACCTAGGGATTCTTACAGCAAGTCAAGAAACACCTCGAGATACCTCCTTCAACATGTCTTGAAGCCCGATTCCCCTGCCGTGACCAAGAGCCATCCCGGGCCCTCCTCGCCACTTACATTAAGACTGGACTTCCCTGAGGCCATAACAGAGGCTCCTTGAGTTCCCCATAGTAACTCGGGAGAAATGCCACACGTCGAGGAGCAGCTCGAGCAACACCATGCGATTCCTCCAACATCGCCAGATGAGGCCCTTCTTTTCTTGCAGGGCCTAGAGAGCAATCCCAAGCCCCCTGTCAAAACCCCACAGAAGGCTTGATTCCATTTTGGCCACATAATGGGCTCCAAGGTCTAGCTGTGGAAACTCGAGAGGAGAAAGGAGTTATTTGCATCAACTCGAGATGAGGCCTGACTCCCGGGCTGAAGCTTGAAGGCAACCCCAAGATCCGTAGCACTACGTAAGTGGAAAAAAGGGTTTCTGGACTCAAGCCTAGAACAGGTCTCTTGGCCCTGGAGCAGCTCAAGAGCAATCCCCAGCTCTCCCAGTCCATTTGCATGGAGATTGGTCTTCTCTGGGGCAACATGAGAGGCTCCCTGAGTTCCCCGTCATAACTTGAGAATCCTGCCATAAGTCGAGAATAACCACGTGGTTGCTCAGTCATCTCAAGATGAGGGCCTTTACCACTGCAGTGTCTTGCGAGAAATCCCACGAACACAATGGATAATCGAAATGGAACTTGAAAAACTTGAGGAAACTTCAAATGTTGCCCAAGATACCGGTCTCATTAGAAAGGGCACCGAGGTTCCTGGAACAATTTCCTCTGAGCCCCTTCTTCCCTCCTGATCTCGACAAGAGGGTTGATCTCCCTGCCTTGTCTAGAAAGGGATCCAACATCCCAGTCCCACCTCAGGAGGAGGACAGTCTCACTTGAAAATTTGAGAGGAAGCCTCGTGGGTCGGGCCACATTCCTAAAGACACCGATTTCCCCGTCCATTCAAGAGAAGTCTCAATGCCTGGGCACCTTTTCCAATGGAACCCCGAGGATGAAGTCACCACAAGAAGGGGCACTGACTCCCTGGGTGCATCATCCCGAAAGAGCCGCTGGCTCCAAAGACAACTCAAAAACTGTCCTGACATCCCATGAACACCTCAAGAGGCAAGCGGAGTTCCATGCCTCCACACAAGGCGACACCTAATTCCCTGTTCAAAACACGCAAAGACCCCGAGATCGATGACAGAATAGGAGAGGAAGCCTGAGATTCCCGCCTCACATCCAGATGAGGCCCTCTTCCATGGCAGTGAACCCAGGGGAATCCCAAGACAACCCTCTAAACTGCACAGCATTCCCCTTTCTCATAGGCACCAAGGGAAGCTGCCAGAGGTCACTGTCACAAAACAAGGGAACCTAGGGATTCTTACAGCAACTCGAGAAACACCTAGAGATACCTCCTTCAACACGTCTTGAAGCCCGATTCCCCTTCCGTGATTCTAGAGCCATACTGGGACCTCCTCGCTACTCGAATGTGGACTGGACTTTCCTGGGGACACAAGATAGGCTCCCTGAGTTTCCCATTGTAGCTTGAGAGAAACGTCACACGTCGAGCCACAGCTCGAGAAAATACCATGAGATTCCCCCAACATCGCCAGATGAGGCCCTTCTTTTCCTGCAGGGCCTAGAGAGCAACCCCGAGTACTGTCTCAAAACTCCACAGAAGATTAGATTCCTTTTTTTTTTTTTTTAAACACAATGCGCTACAAGAGCTAGCCTTGGCCACTCGAGAGGAGAGGGGAGTTCTTTGTTTCTACTCAAGACGAGGACTTACTCCACGGCTGAAACTTCAATGAAACCACGAGATCCCTAGCGCCCCTAAAGGGGAACAGGGAATTTCTGGACACACGCCTAGAAGACTAGAAGAGGTCACTTTGGCCTGCAGTGACTCGAGAGCAATTGCCAGCTCTCCCATGCCATTTCGAATGGAGATTGGTCTTCCCTCGGCCACAAGACAGGCTCCCTGAGTTCCGGGTCATAACTCGAGAATCCCGCCGTAAGTCGAGAATAACCACTTGGTTGCCCAGTCATCGCCAGATGAGGCCCTTTTCCGCTGCAGCGTCTTGAGAGAAATCCCATGAACCCAGTGGATCATCGAAATGTAAGTACAACGCCTTGAGGAAACTTCAAACGTGGCCCAACATACCGGTCTAATTGAAGAGGAACACCGAGATTCCCAGGACATCTTCCTCTGAGCCCCTTCTTCCCTCCTGATCTCGATATGAGGGTCAATTCACCTGCTTTGTCTGGAAAGGTATCCCGACCTTCCAGTCCCTCCTCAGGAGGAGGCCAGTCTCACTTGGAAACTCTAGAGGGAGCCTCGTAATTCGTGCCACATTCTGAAAGACACTGATTTCCCAGTCCACTAAAGAGAAGTCCCGATGCCTACGCACCTTTTCCAATGGAACCCCGAGGATGAAGTCACCACACGAAGGGGCACTGACTCCCTGGGTGCATCATCCCGAAAGAGCTGCTGGTTCCAAAGACAACTCGACAACTGTGCGGACATCCCATGAACACCTCAAGAGGCAAGTGGAGTTCCATGCCTCCACACAAGGTGACGCCTATCTCCCTGTTCAAAACCCGCAAAGACCCCGAGATCTAAGACAGAATAGGAGAGGAAGCCTGAGATTCCCGCCTCACATCCAGATGAGGCCCTCTTCCATGGAAGTGAACCCAGGGGAAACCCAAGACAACCCTCTCAACTGCACAGTATTCCCCCTTCTCATAGACACCAAGGGAAGCTGGCAGAGGTCACCGTCACAAAACCAGGGAACCTAGCGATTCTTACAGCAACTCGAGAAACACCTAGAGATACCTCCTTCAACCCGTCTTGAAGCCCGATTCCCCTGCCGTGACTCGAGAGCCATCCCGGGACCTCCTCGCTACTCGAATGTGGACTGGACTTTCCTGGGGACACAAGATAGGCTCCCTGAGTTTCCCATCATAGCTTGAGAGAAACGTCACACGTCGAGCCACAGCTCGAGAAAATACCATGAGATTCCCCCAACATCGCTAGATGAGGCCCTTCTTTTCCTGCAGGGCCTAGAGAGCAACCCCGAGTCCTTTCTCAAAACTCCACAGAAGATTAGATTCTTTTTTTTTTTTTTTTTTTTTAACACAATGCGCTTCAAGAGCTAGCCTTGGCCATTCGAGAGGAGAGGGGAGTTCTTTGTTTCAACTCGAGACGAGGACTGACTCCACGGCTGAAAATTGAATGAAACCACGAGATCCCTAGCGCCCCTGAAGGGGATCAGGGAATTTCTGGACACATGCCTAGAAGAGTAGAAGAGGTCTCTTTGGCCTGCAGTGACTCGAGAGCAATCCCCAGCTCTCCCATGCCATTTTGAATGGAGATTGGTCTTCCCTCGGCCACAAGAGAGGCTCCCTGAGTTCCGGGTCGTAACTCGAGAATCCCGCCGTAAGTCGAGAATAACCACTTGGTTGCCCAGTCTTTGCCAGATGAGGCCCTTTTCCACTGCAGCGTCTTGAGAGAAATCCCATGAACCCAGTGGATCATCGAAACGTAAGTACAACGCCTTGAGGAAACTTCAAATGTGGCCCAACATACCGGTTTAATTGGAGAGGAACACCGAGATTCCTGGCACATCTTCCTCTGAGCCCCGTCTTCCATCCTGAACTCAACATGACGGACGATCGCCCTGTTTTGTCTGGAAAGTGATACCGACCTTCCAGTCCCTCCTCAGGAGGAGGCCGGTCTCACTTGGAAACTCAAGAGGAAGCCTCGTGGTTCGTGCCACATTCTGAAAGACACTGATTTCCCAGTCCACTCAAGAGAAGTCCCAATGCCTGCAAAACCTTTTCCAATGGAACTACGAGAATGAAGTCACCAAACGAAGGGACACTGACACCCTGGGTGCATCCTCCCGAAAAAGCCCCTGGTTTCAAGGACAACTCGACAAGTGTCCTGACACCCCATGAACACCTCGAGAGGCAAGCAGATTTCCATGCCTCCACACAAAGAGAGGCCTAACTCCCTGTTCAAAACCACCAAAGACCGAGATCGATATCAGAACAGGAGAGGAAGCTGGAGATTCCCGCCTCACCTCCAGATGAGGCCCTCTTCCATGACACTGAACCCAGAGGTATCCCAAGAAAACCCTCTCAATGGCATAGTATTCCCCCTTCTCATAGGCACCAAGGGAAGCTGCCAGAGGTCACCGTCACAAACCCAGGGAACCTAGCGATTCTTACAGCAACTCGAGAAACATCTCGAGATACCCCCTTCAACACGTCTTGAAGCCCGATTCCCCTGCCGTTACTCGAGAGCCATCCAGAGCCTTCCTCGCTACTCGAATGGGAGCTGGACTTCCCAGGGGACACAAGATAGGCTCCCTGAGTTCCCCGTCGTAGCTCGAGAGTAACGTCACACGTCTAGCCGCAGCTCGAGAAAACACCATGAGATTCCCCCGACATCGCCACATGAGGCCCTTCTTTTCCTGCAGGGCCTAGAGAGCAACCCCGAGTCCTTTCTCAAAACTCCACAGAAGATTAGATGCCCTTTTTTTGTTGTTGTTAACGCAATGGGCTTCAAGAGCTAGCCTTCGCCACTCGAGAGGAGAGGGGAGTTTTTTGTTTCAACTCGAAAAGAGGCCTGACTCCCCAGCTGAAACTTGAATTAAACCACGAGATCGCTAGCGCCCCTGAAGGAGAACAGGGAATTTCTGGACACAAACCTAGAAGAGTAGAAGAGGTCTCTTTGGCCTGCAGCCACTCGAGAGCATGGCTCTCCCCAGCTCTCCCATGCCATTTTGAACGGAGTTTGGTCTTCCTTGGAGCCACAAGAGAGGCTCCCTGAGTTCTGGGTCGTAACTCGAGAATTCCGCCGTAAGTCGAGAATAACCACTTGGTTGCCCAGTCATCGCCAGATGAGGCCCTTTTCCACTGCAGCATCTTGAGAGAAATCCCATGAACTCAGTGGATCATCGAAACGTAAAAAGAAAGCCTTGAGGAAACTTCAAATGTGGCCCAACATACCAGTCTCATTGGAGAGGAACACCGAGGTTCCCAGCACAACTTCCGCTGAGCCCCTTCTTCCCTCTTGATCTCGACACGAGGGTCGATCCCCCTGCTTTGTCTGGAAAAGGATCCCGAACTTCCAGTCCCACATCAGGTGGAGGCCGGTCTCACTTTGAAAGTCGAGTGGAAGCCTCGTGGGTCGTGCCACATTCCGAAAGACACCGATTTCCCCATCCACTCAAGGTAAGACTCGATGCCCGGGCACCTCTTCTAATGTAATCCCAAGGATGAAGTAACAATATTAAGAGGGACTGACACCCCTGTTACATCATCCAGAAAAAGCCACAGGTTTAAATATAACTCAACACGTGGCCTGAAACCCCATAATATACATGTGAGGCAAGCGGACATTCGTGCCTCAACACAAGATGAAGCCTGAGTCCTCTTTTCCAACTTTGCAGAGACCCCGAGATTGATGTCTGAAATAGAGAGGAACCCTGAGGTTACCGTCTCAACTTGAGATGAGGCCTTATTATCCCTGAAGCCATGTTTGAGGAATCCCGAGGTGCCCCCTCACATTACCAAAGCAGCTTTGACTTAATTTAGGAGACACGAGCAGGTCCCCCAGGTCGACACGCAACTCGAGAGGAACTTGAAGCTTCCTGCCACAACTCCACCCAACCCACCAAATTCTCCCCTGCATGCTTTAGGTGCCCCTTTGACACTGCTACATTTCCAAAGCAAGCCCACGATCCCTCTTGGAACTCGAAAGAGTACTTGACATGCTCCAAGAAACTCCTGAAGTTTCCCCAGATACCTGTCCCCACTCAAGAGGAATGCTGAGTTTCCCGCCACAAGTCAAGAAAAGCCCCATTTTCCCCTCCTCAAGTTGAGATGAGGGTCGATTGCCCTGCTTCACTTTGAAAGAAATGCCGACGTCCCCTTCACACCTCGAGACGAGGCTGGTATCTATTTGACACTGCAGGGGAACCCGGGGATCTTGTCACAATTCAAAAACCACGTATTTACCCATCCACTCGAGATCATACCTGATTCCCTTGCACCGATTCGAATGTCAGCCGAGATCAACTCACAAGACGGAGGAAGTTCTGATGCCTCGGGTGCTAATTACAAAAGAGCCACAGGTCCCAAGTTCAACTTGCGTGGGTGCCTGAAGTCCCTTTATGAACTCGAGAGGCAATCAGAGTTTCATATCTCCACACAAGTCGAGACCTGTCTCCCTGTTTGAAACGGCATACACACCCCGAGACCCACGTCAGAACAGGAGAGGAACCCTTAGGTTCCCGCCTCAACTCGAGATGAGGCCTTCTTCCATTGCACCGACCCCAGTTGAGTCCTGAAAGGCACCTCCCAACTCGACAGTATTCCTGCCTTCCCATAGGAACCATGAGAAGTTCCCTGAGTTCACCATCACAAGTTGAGTTAACCCAGGGTTTCCTGCCATAACTCAAGAAACACCATGAGATTCCCCTTTCAACGCATCTTGAGGCCCGATTACTTGCCATGACTGGAGAGCAGGCCGCGCTCCCCCGTGAAACTCGAATGGATATTGGACTTACCTGGGGCCGCACGAGAGTCCCCCTGAGTTTCCTCGAGAGAAATACCACGTTGCGCTGCAGCTCGAGAAAAAACACGAGATTCCTTAGTCATCGTGAGATGAGGCCCTTCTTTTCCTGCAGAGCCTAGAGAGAAATTCCGAGTCTCCTCTCAAATCTCCACAGGAGGCTTGACTCCCTTTAGCCCACTCAATTGGCTCTCAGAGATACATGTCGCAACTCGAGAGTAGAGCAGAGTTCTTTGCTTCAACTTGAGATGAGGCTTGACACCCCAGGTGAACCTGTAATGAAACACCATGATCACTGTCAAAACTGGAGAGGAACACAGAGTTTCTGGACACAAACCTAGATGAGGTTTATTTGACCTGCAGTGATTTGAGAACAATTCCCAGCTGCCCACCGCAACTCGAATGGAGATTGGACTTTCCTGGAGCCACAGGAGAGGTTGCCTGAATTCCTCGTGTTAACTCGAGAATCCCGCTGTAACTCGAGAAAAACCAGGAAGTTCCCCCGTCATCGCCATATGAGTCCCTTTCCCACTGCAGCGTCTCGAGAAAAGTCCCACGTTCCCTCTTGACATCTGAAATGGTACTTGACACCCTTGATTCAACTTAAAATGTGGCCTGACTTACCGGTCTCTTTTGAGAGAAACACCGAGTTTCCTGGCACAACTTAAATTGAGTCCCTTCTGCCCTCCTGATCACGACATGAGGGTGGATTCTCCTGCTTTGTCTGAAAAGGGATACCGACCTTCCCATTGTACCTCAGGAGGAGACCGGTCGCACACTGAAACTTGAGAGAAAGCCTCCAGGGTCTTGCCACAATCTGAAAGACACCACTTTCCCCATCCACTCAGGTTAAGTCCTGAATCCCAGGCACCTCTTTGAATGTAACCTTGACGATGAGGTCACAACACTAAGGGGACCTGATACCCCAGTTCCATCCTCTGGAAAAACCTGCAGGTTCCAAATACAACTCAACAAGTGGCCTGACAACCTGTGAACAACTTGATAGGCAAGTGGAGTTCCCTGCATCAACACAAGACGAGTCTGGACTCCTCTGTTCCAACTCCACAGAGACCCCGAGATCGATGTCAGAAATGGTAAGGAACCCTGAAGTTTCCGCCTCAACTCAATATGAGGCCCTATTCATCCCTGCAACGAAGCATGAGGAATCCATAGGTGCCTCTCACAACGCCAGAGGAGATCTGACTTCCCTGAGGAGACACTAGCGGGTCCCTCAGGTCGACACATAACTCGAGAGGAACGCTAAGTTTCCCGCCAGAGCTCCACGCAAAATAGGAAATTCTCACTTGAATGCTTGAGGAGGCCAATTTACGGTGCAGCGTTTACAAAGAAAGCCCACGTTCCCTCTAGGAACTCGAAAGGGTACTTGACACAGTAGATGAAATTCCAGAAGTTTCCCAAATACCCGTCCCCACTTGAGAGCTACACTGAGTTTCCCACCACAAGTCAAGAAGAGCCCATTTTCCCCTCCTGAACTTGAGATGAGGTTCGATTGCCCTGCTTCTCCTGGAAAGGAATGCCGACATCCCCGTCGCACCTCGAGAGAAGACTGGTATGTACTTGACACTGGAGGGAAACCCAGGGGTCTTGTCACAATTCAAAAGCCACATATTTTCCCATCCAGCCGAGATCAGGCCTGATTTCCTTGCACCGATTCGAATGTCAGCTGAGAATCCACTCACAACACGAAGGGACTCCTGATGCCCCAATTGCTAATTGGAAAAGAGGGTCAGGTTCCAAATTCAACGTGCCTGGAGGCCTTTAACACCTTTTACAATTCGAGATGAAAGAAGAGTTTCATGCCTCCACAGAGGCCGAGACCTGGAGATTCCGCCTTCAACGGGTCTTGAGGCCAGATTCCCCTGCCATGACTTGAGAGCAATGCCGTGCTCCCCCTCATAACTCGAATGGAGACTGGACTTCCCTGGGAACACAAGAGACTCCTTGAGTTCCTTGTCATAACTCGAGAGAAACCCCACAGGTCATGCGGCAGCTCGAGAAAAACCTCGAGATTCCACCCTCTTCCCTAGATGAGGCACTTCTTTTCAT
The DNA here is from genome assembly GCA_935064755.1 of Tragelaphus eurycerus. NCBI lineage: Eukaryota > Metazoa > Chordata > Mammalia > Artiodactyla > Bovidae > Tragelaphus > Tragelaphus eurycerus. The sequence continues at coordinate 23,062 of CAKXYN010000516.1, forward strand.
GCAGGGCCTAGACAGCAGTCCCAAGTCCTTTCTCAAAACTCCACAGGACAGGAAGGAGCTAAGTTGGTGGAGGAATAGGACAGGGAGACCACTTTCTCCCCCCACAAATTCATCAAAAGTACATTTAAACGCCAAGTAAATTCCACAAACAACTTCTTTTTCTTTTTAATCAAGAATCTCTTTTATTGATTATCAGAAACATTACAAACATCTAGTATGAATAAATTGTAACATGATAGTGTTTAGTTTGAACAATTAATACATTTCAGATATAATATTATACATATTTCAATGCTATTCTCCCCAATCAACCCACCCTCTCCCGGTCCCAGAGTCCAAAAGTCTGGTGTATACATCAGTGTTTCTTTTGTTGTCTCGTAAATAGGGTTATTTTACCATCTTTCTAAATTCCATATATAACTTCTGAATGCCGGCAGAGGACATCAGGCACGCAGAAAAGCAATCCATTGCCTTAGAAAGGAGAGAGAAGAAATCCAGCCCCACCCACCAGAACACCAACACAAGCTTCCGTAACCAAGAAACTTTGACAAGCCACCTGTACAAACCCACACACAACAAGGAAACTCCATGATAAAGGAAACTCTACAAACTGCCAGAATACAGAAAGGACACCTCAAAGTCAGCAATGTAAACAAGATGAAGAGACAGAGGAATACCCAGCAGGTAAAGGAACAGGATAAACGCCCACCAAACCAAAGAGGAAGAGATAGGGAATCTACCAGATAAAGAATTCCGAATAATGATAGTGAAATTGAACCAAAATCTTGAAATCAAAATGGAATCACAGATAAACAGTCTGGAGACAAGGATTGAGAACATGCAAGAAAGGTTTAACAAGGACCTAGAAGAAATAAAAAAGAGTCAATATACAATGAATAATGCAATAAATGAGATCAAAAAAACTCTGGAGGCAACAAATAGTACAATAACAGAGGCAGAAGATGGGATCAGTGAATTAGAAGATAGAATGGTAGAAAAAAATGTATCAGAGAAGAAAAAAGACAAGCAAATTCAAAGAAATGAGGACAATCTTAGAGACTTCAAGGACAGTGTTAGACGCTACAATATTCGCATCATAGGAGTCCCAGAAGAAGAAGACAAAAAGAAAGACCATGAGAAAATTCTTGAGGAGATAATAGTAGAAAACTTCCCTAAAATGGGGAAGGAAATAATCATTCAAGTCCAAGAAACCCAGAGAGTCCCAAACAGAATAAACCCAATACGAAACGCCCCAAGACACATATTAATCAAATTAACAAAGATCAAACACAAAGAACAAATATTAAAAGCAGCAAGGGAAACACAACAAATAACACACAAGGGACTTGCCATAATGATAAAAGCTGATCTTTCAATAGAAACTTTTCAAGCCAGGAGGGAATGGCAAGACATACTTAAAGTGATGAAAGAAAATAACCTACAGCCCAGATTATTGTACCCAGCAAGGATATCATTCAAATATGAAAGAGAAATCAAAGATTTACAGACAAGCAAAGGCTGAGAGAATTCAGCACCACCAAACCAGCTCTCCAAAAACTACTAAAGGATACTCAAGACAGGAAACACAAAAAGGGTGTATAAATTCGAACCCAAAACAGTAAAGTAAATGGCAACAGGATCATACATATCAATAATTACCTTAAACATAAATGGGTTGAATGCCCTAACTAAAAGACAAGGACTGGCTGAATATACCCAAAAACAAGACCTCTACCTATGTTGTCTACAAGAGACCCACCTCAAAACAAGGGACACATACAGACTGAAAGTGAAGGGCTGGGGGAAAAATTTTCCATGCAAATAGAGACCAAAAGAAAGCAGGAGTAGCAATACACATATCAGATAAAATAGACTTTAAAACAAAGGCTGTGAAAAGTGACTAAGAAGGTCAGTACATAATGATCAAAGGATCAATCCAAGAAGAAGATATAGCAATTATAAATACATATGCACTCAACATAGGAGCACCACAATATGTAAGACAAATGCTAACAAGTATGAAAGGAGAAATTAATAATAACACAAAAATAGAGGGAGAATTTAATATCCCACTCACAACTATGGATAGATCAATTAAACAGAAAATTAACAAGGAAACACAAACTTTAAACGATACAATAGACCAGTTAGGCCGAACTGATATCTATGGGACATTTCATCCCTAAACAATGAATTTCGGCTTTTTCTCAAGTGCACACGGAACATTCTCCAGGATAGATCACATTCTGGGCCATAAATCTAGCCTTGGTAAATTAAAAAAAAAAAAAAATTGACATCATTCCAAACATCTTTTCTGACCACAATGCAGTAAGATTAGATCTTAATTACAGGAGAAAAGCTATTAAAAATTCCAACATATGGAGGCTGAAAAACACACTTCTGAATAACCAACAAATCACAGAAGAAATCAAAAATGAAATCAAAATTTGCATAGAAATGAATGAAAATGAAAACACAACAACCCAAAACCTGTGAGACACTGTAAAAGCAGTCCTAAAGGGAAATTTCATAGCAATACATACATACCTGAAGATACAAGAAAAAAGTCAAATAAATAACTTAACTCTACACCTAAAGCAACAAGAAAAGGAAGAAATGACGAACCCCAGGGTTAGTAGAAGGAAAGAAATCTTAAAAATTAGAGCAGAAATAAATGCAAAAAAAAAACAAAAGAGACCATAGCAAAAATCAACAAAGCCAATAGATGGTTCTTCGAAAAGATAAATACAATTGACACACAGTTAGCCAGACTCAGGCTTTAGCAATATGTGAACCGTGAACTTCCTGATGTTAAAGCTGGTTTTAGAAAAGGCAGAGGAACCAGAGATCAAATTGCCAACATCCGCTGGATCATCGAAAAAGCAAGAGAGTTCCAGAAAAACATTTATTTCTGCTTTATTGACTATGCCAATGCCTTTGACTGTGTGGATCACAATAAACTATGGAAAATTCTGAAAGAGATGGGAATACCAGACCACCTGATTTGCCTCTTAAGAAATCTGTATGCAGGTCAGGAAGCAACAGTTAGAACTGGTCATGGAACAACAGACTGGTTCCAAATAGGAAAAGGAGGACGTCAAGGCTGCATATTGTCACCAAGTTTATTTAACTTATATGCAGAGTACATCATGAGAAATGCTGGACTGGAAGAAACACAAGTTGGAATCAAGATTGCCGGGAGAAATATCAATAACCTCAGATATGCAGATGACACCACTCTTATGGCAGAAAGTGAAGAGGGGCTAAAAAGCCTCTTGATGAAAGTGAAAGTGGAGAGTGAAAAGGTTGGCTTAAAGCTCAACACTCAGAAAACGAAGATCATGGGATCTGGTCCCATCACTGCATGGGAAATAGATGGGGAAACAGTGGAAACAGTGTCAGACTTTGTTTTTCTGGGCTCCAAAATCACTGCAGATGGTGACTGCAGCCATGAAATTAAAAGACGCTTGCTCCTTGGAAGGAAAGTTATGACCAACCTAGATAGCATATTCAAAAGCAGAGATATTACTTTACCAACAAAGGTTCGCCTAGTCAAGGCTATGGTCTTTCCTGTGGTCATGTATGGATGTGAGAGCTGGACTGTGAAGAAGGCTGAGCGACGAAGAATTGATGCTTTTGAACTGTGGTGTTGGAGAAGACTCTTGAGAGTCCCTTGGACTGCAAGAAGATCCAACCAGTCCATTCTGAAGGAGATCAATCCTGGAATTTCTTTAGAAGGAATGATGCTAAAGCTGAAATTCCAGTATTTTGGCCACCTCATGAGAAGAGTTGACTCATTGGAGAAGACTCTGATGCTGGGAGGGATTGAGGGCATGAGGAGAAGGGGACGAGAGAGGATGAGATGGCTGGATGGCATCACTGACTCGATGGGTATGAGTCTGGGTGACCTCCGGGAGCTGGTGATGGATAGGGAGGCCTGGCGTGCTGCGGTTCATGGGGTCGCAAAGAGTCGGACACGACTGAGTGACTGATCTGATCTGATCTGATCTAGCCAGACTCATCAAGAAAGAAAAGGAGAAAAATCAAATCAATAAAATTAGAAATGAAAAGGGAGAGATCACAACAGACAGCACAGAAATACAAAGGATCATTAGAGACTACTATCAGAAATTATATGCCAATAAAATGGACAACGTGGAAGAAATGGACAGATTCTTAGACAAGTACGTCTCCAAAACTGAACCAGGATGAAATAGAAGATCTTAACAGACCCATCACAAGCACGGAAATTGAAACTGTAGTCAGAAATCTTGCAGCAAACAAAAACCCAGGTCCAGACTTCTTCACAGCTGAATTCTACCAAAAATTTAGAGAAGAGCTAACACCTATCCTACTCAAACTCTTCCAGAAAATTGCAGAGGATGGTAAACTTCCAAACTCATTCTAGGAGTCCACAATCACCCTAATATCAAAACCTGAGAAAGATGCCACAAAAAAAAAATCTACATGCCAATATCACGGATGAACATAGATTCAAAATCCTTAACAAATTTCTAGCAATCAGAATCCAACAACACATTAAAAAGATCATACACCATTACCAAGTGTGCTTTATCCCAGTGATGCAAGGAATCTTCAATATCCGCAAATCAATCAATGTAAAATACCACATTAACAAATTGAAAAAATAAAAACTATATGATTATCTCAATAGATGCAGGGAAAGCCTTTGACAAAATTCAACATACATTTATGATAAAAACTTTCAGAAAACAGGATTAGAAGGAACATACCTCAACATAATAAAAGTTATATATGACAAACCCACAGCAAACATTCTCCTCAAAGGTGAAAAATGGAAAGCATTTCCTCTAAAGTCAGGAACAAGACAAGGGTGCCCACTTTCACCATTACTATTCAACATAGTTCTGGAATTTTTGGCCACAGCAATCAGAGCAGAAAAAGAAATAAAAGGAATCCAAATTGGAAAAGAAGAAGTAATACTCTCACTCTTTGCAGATGACATGATCCTCTACATAGAAAACCCTAAAGACTCCACCAGAAAATTACTAGAAATAATCAATGAATATAGTACATTTGCAGGATATAAAATCAACACACAGAAATCCCTTGCATTCCTGTACACTAATAATGAGAAAATAGAAAGACAAATTAAGCAAACAATTCCATTCACCATTGCAATGAAAAGAATAAAATACTTAGGAATATATCTACCTAAAAAAACTAAAGACCTATATATCAAATCAGATCAGATCAGTCACTCAGTCGTGTCCGACTCTTTGCGACCCCATGAACTGCAGCACGCCAGGCCTCCCTGTCCATCACCAGCTCTCGGAGGTCACTCAGACTCACATCCATCGAGTCACTGATGCCATCCAGCCATCTCATCCTCTGTCGTCCCCTTCTCCTCCTGCCCTCAATCCCTCCCAGCATCAGAGTCTTCTCCAACGAGTCAACTCTTCGCATGAGGTGGCCAAAATACTGGAGTTTCAGCTTTAGCATCATACCTTCCAAAGAAATTCCAGGATTGATCTCCTTCAGAATGGACTGATTGGATCTTCTTGCAGTCCAAGGGACTCTCAAGAGTCTTCTCCAACACCACAGTTCAAAAGCATCAATTCTTCAGCACTCAGCCTTCTTCACAGTCCAGCTCTCATATCCATACATGACCACAGGAAAGACCATAGCCTTGACTAGACGAACTTTTGTTGGCAAAGTGATGTCTCTGCTTTTGAATATGCTATCTAGGTTGGTCATAACTTTCCTTCCACGGAGTAAGCATCTTTTAATTTCATGGCTGCAGTCACAATCTGCAGTGATTTTGGAGCCCAGAAAAATAAAGTCTGACACTGTTTCCACTGTTTCTCCATCTATTTCTCATGTAGTGATGGGACCAGATGCCATGATCTTCGTTTTCTGAATGTTGAGCTTTAAGCCAACCTTTTCACTCTCCACTTTCACTTTCATCAAGAGGCTTTTTACTTCCTCTTCACTTTCTGCCATAAGGGTGGTATCATCTGCATATCTGAGGTTATTGATATTTCTCCCAGCAATCTTGATTCCAGCTTGTGTTTCTTCCAGTCCAGCATTTCTCATGATGTACTCTGCATATAAGTTAAATAAACATGGTGACAATATACAGCCTTGACATACTCCTTTTCCTATTTGGAACCAGTCTGTTGTTCCATGACCAGTTCTAACTGTTGCTTCCTGACCTGCATATAGTTTCTCAAGAGGCAGATCAGGTGGTCTGGTGTTCCCATCTCTTTCAGAATTTTCCACAGTTTATTGTGATCCACACAGTCAAAGGCTTTGGCATAGTCAATAAAGCAGAAATAGATGTTTTTCTGGAACTCTCTTGCTTTTTCGATGATCCAGCGGATGTTGGCAATTTGATCTCTGGTTCTTCTGCCTTTTCTGAAACCAGCTTGAACATCAGGAAGTTCATGGTTCACATATTGCTGAATCCTGGCTTGGAGAATTTTGAGCATTACTTTACTAGCGTGTGAGATGAGTGCAATTGTGCGGTAGTTTGAGCACTCTTTGGCATTGCATTTCTTTGGGATTGGGATGAAAACTGACCTTTTCCAATCTTGTGGCCACTGCTGAGTTTTCCAAATTTGCTGGCATATTGAGTGTAGCACTTTCACAGCATCATCTTTCAGGATTTGGAATAGCTCCACTGGAATGCCATCACCTCCACTAGCTTTGTTCATTGTGATGCTTTCTAAGGCCCACTTGACTTAACATTCCAGGATGTCTGGCTCTAGGTCAGTGATCACACCATCATGATTATCTGGGTCGTGAAGCTCTTTTTTGTACAACTCTTCAAAAACTATTAAACACTAGTGAAAGAAATCAAAGAGGACACTAATAGATGGAGAAATATACCATGTTCATGGATTGGAAGAATCAATATAGTGAAAATGAGTATACTATCCAAAGCAATTTATAGATTCAATGCAATCCCTATCAAGCTACCAACAGTATTCTTCACAGAGCTAGAAAATATAAATACAAAAAGCTGGAATAGACAAAGCAATCTTGAGAAAGAAAAATGGAACTTGAGGAATCAACCTGCCTAACTTCAGGCTCTACTACAAAGCCACAGTCATCAAGATAGTATGGTACTGGCACAAGGACAAAAATTTAGATCAAAGGAACAAAACAGAAAGCCCTGAGATAAATCCATGCACATATCGACACATTATCTTTGACAAAAGAGGCAAGAACATACAATGGATTAAAGACAATCTCTTTAACAAGTAATGCTGGGAAAACTGGTCAACCACTTGTAAAAGAATGAAACTAGAACACTTTCTAACATCATATACAAAAATACTCTCAAAATGGATTAAAGATCTAAACATAAGACCAGAAACTATAAAACTCCTAGAGGAGAACATAGGCAAAACACACTCCGACATATATCACAGCAGGATCCTCGATGACCCACCTTCCAGAATATGGGAAATAAGAGCAAAAATAAACAAATGGGGCCTAATTAAACTTAAAAGCTTCTGCACAACAAAGGAAACTATAAGCAAGGTGAAAAGACAGCCTTCAGAATGGAAGAAAATAATAGCAAATGAAACAACTGACAAACAACTAATCTCAAAAATATACAATCAACACCTATAGCTCAATTCCAGAAAAATCAATGACCCAATCAAAAAATGGGCCAAAGAACTAAATAGACATTTCTCCAATGAAGACATACAGATGGCTAACAAACACATGAAAAGATGCTCAACATCACTCATTATCAGAGAAATGCAAATCAAAACAAAATGAGGTACCATTTCATGCAAGTCAGAATCGATCCAAAAGTCTACAAGCAATAAATTCAGGAAAGGTTATGGAGAAAAGGGAACCCTCTTACACTGTTTCTGGGAATGCAATCTAGTACAGTCACTATGGAGAACAGTGTGGAGATTCCTTAAAAAATTGGAACTAGAACTGCCTTATGATCCAGCAATCCCACTGCGGGGCATACACACTGAGGAAACCAGAATTGAAAGAGACACGTGTACCCCAATGTTCATCGCATCACTGTTTATAATAGCCAGGACATGGAAGCAACCTAGATTTCCATCAGGAGATGAATGGATAAGAAAGCCATGGTACATATACACAATGTAGTACTACTCAACCATTAAAAAGAATATATTTGAATCCGTTCTAATGAGGTGGATGAAACTGGAGCCTATTATACAGAGTTAAATAAGCCAGAAAGAAAAACACCTATACAGTATACTAATACATATATATGGAATATAGAATGATGGTAACAATTACCCTGTATATGAGACAGCAAAAGAAACACTGATGTACCGAACAGTCTTTTGGACTCTGTGGGCAAGGGATAGGGTGGGATGATTTGGGAGAATGAAACAGAAACATGTATAATATCACATATGAAATGAGTCGCCAGTCCAGGTTCAATGCATGATAGTGGATGTTTGGGGATGGTGCACTGGGACGACCAAGCGTGATGGTATGAGGAGGGGGCAAGGAGGAGTGTTCAGATTGGGAACATGTTAATACCTGTGGGGGATTCATGTTGATATATGGCAAAATCAATACAATATTGTACGGTTAAAAAAATAAAATTTAAAAAATCCACGGGAGGCTTGATTCCCTTTAGACAACTAAATGGGCTCCAAGAGATACCCATCGCATCTCAAGAGGAGAGTGGAGTTCTTTTCTTCAACTCGAGACAAGGCCTGACTCCCCGGGTATATCTTGAATGCAACCCCGCGATCCCTGTCACCACTGGAGGGGAACATGGAGTTTCTGGACACAAGCCTAGATGAGGTCTATTTGCCCTGCAGTTACTCGAGAGCAAACCCCAGCTCCCCCTCACAACTCGAATGGAGATTGGACTTCAATGGAGTAACACCAGAGGCTCCCTGAGTTCCCCGTCATAACTCGAGAATCCTGTCGCAATTCGAGAAAAAACACGAGGTTACTGCGTCATCGCGAGAAGAGGCCCTTTCACACTGCAGCGTCTTAAGAGAAATCCCATGTTCCCTCTTGAAATTCGAAACGGTACTTGACACACTTGATGCAACTCAAAAAGTTCCCCGACATACCCGTCTCACTCGAGAGTAATACCGAGTTTCCTGGCACAACTTAGTCTTAGTCCCTTCTCCCCTGCTGATCTTGACATGAGGCTCAATTCCCCCGTTTTGTCTGGAAAGGGATCCCGACCTTCATGTCGGACCTCAGGAGGAGGCCGGTCTCACATTGAAACTCGAGAGGAAGACTCATGGGTTGTGCCACATTCCGAAAGACACCAATTTCCCCGTTGAATCAAGGTAAGTCCCAATGCCCAGGCACCTCTCCGAATGTAACCCCGAGGATGAAGTCACAACACAAAGGGGCACTGACACCCACGTTGCATTCTGCAGAAAAGCAGCACGTTTGAAATACAACTCGACACGTGGCCTGACACACCATGAACAACTCGAGAGGCAAGCAGAGTTCCATGCCTTAACACAAGACCAGGCCTGACTCGCCTGTTCCAACTCCACAGAGACCCCGAGGTCAATGTCAGAACAGGAGAGGAACCCTGAGGTTCCCACATCAACTTGAGATGAGGCCCTATTGATCCCTGCAGTTATGCTTGAGGAATCCCGATGTGCCCCTCGTAACACCAAAAGAGATCGGGCTTCCCTGAGGAGACATGAGCGGTTCCCCCAATTCGACAGACAACTCGAGAGGAAACATAAGCTTCCCACAACAACTTCACAAAACCCACGAAATTCTCCCCTGCACGCTTGAGGTGGCCCTTCTCTGCAGCAGCATTTCCAAAGAAAGCCCACGTTCCCTCTTGGAAATCGAAAGTGTACTAGACATGCTTTATGAAACTCCAGAAGTGTCCCCAGATACTTGCCCCAACTCGAAAGGAAGCTAAGTTTCCATCCACAGGTCAAAAAGAGCCTCGTTTTCCCGTCCTCAATTCAAGATGAGTATGGATTGCTCTGCTTCACCTGGAAAGGAATGCCGACGTCCCCTTCACACCTCGAGAGGAGACTGGTATCTACTTGAAACTGGCGAACCTAGGGGTCTTGTCACAATTCGAAAGCCACATATTTCCACATCCACTCGTGATCAGGCCTAATTTCCTTGCACAGATTCGGATGTCAGCTGAGAAACAACTCACAACATGAAGGGATTTCTGATGCCCCAGTTGCTAACTGGAAAAGAGTCCCAGGTCCCAAATTGAAGTCACCTGGAAGCCTGAAACCCCTTTGACAACTCGAGAGGAAAGCAGAATTTCATGGCTCCACACAAGTTGAGACCTGACTCCACGTTTGAAATGGCATACACAACCCGAGACCCACGTCAGAACAGGAGAGGAAATATGGGGTTCCCGCCTCCACTCGAGATGAGACCCTCTTCCATTGCATGGACCACAGTGGAGTCCTGAGAGGCCCCTCCCAACTCCACAGTATTCCTGACTTCCCTGACCTCGAGATTCCCCCTTCAAGGCGTCTTTACGCCTGATTCCCCTGCCGTGACTCAAAAGCAATGCCGTGCTCCCCCTCGCAACTCGAATGGAGACTGGACATCCCTTGGGCCACACAAGAGGCTCCTCGAGTTCCCCGTCCTAACTGGAGGGAAATCCCCCACGTTGCACTGGAACTCAAGAAACAACACGAGATTCCCACGTCATCACAAGATGAGGCCGTTATTTTCCTGCTGGGTCTAGAGCGAAATCCCGTATCCCTTTTCAAAACTTCCCCGCAGACTTGACTCCCTTTAGGCCAGTCAATGGGATCCAAGAAATACCCGTCGCTGCTGGAGAGGAGAGCAGAGTTCTTCAACTGAAGACGAGGCCTGACTTCCAAGGTGAACCTTGAAAGCAATCCCGAGATCCCTGTCACCACTGGAGAGGAACATGGAACTTCTGGACACAAGCCAAATGCGGTCTATTTGTCCTGCAGTGACACGAGAGCAATCCCCAGCTCCCCCTCGCAACTAGAATGGAGATTGGACTTCCCTGGGGCACCACAAGAGGCTCCCTGAGTTCCCCATCATAACTCTCACAGCAAATTGAGCTAAGATCTCAGCCCAACTAGAGAGGAGTCCAGGCACACATCATTATAAGAAAGGAGCACCCACAACACAATTAGAGAAGTGCACCTCACTACAAGTAGAGAAGCTCTCACACATCACATCAGGAGAAGAGACCCACCTCACATTGCACCTATTCAGGCAAAGCCCTGCCCAATGCAACTAGAGAGGAGATTCCCACCACAAGAAGAGACTTAACTAAGAACCACAACTAGAGAGTTGACCCGCACTGGAAATAGAGAGGAGTCTTCTGGGTAAAACTAAATAGGATATGCCACCTCAACTAGAGAGTAGCACCTTGCCCAGAGCAACTAGATTAATGATTGCAACAACTCAAAGGAGCAGCACACCACATCTGGAGAGAAACCCCTAGTACAGTGCAACTAGAGTTCCTGGCCACAGCTAGTGTGTTTACCAAAAGCCACAATGAGAGAAGCCTACACACTGCTTATGTAGAGTCTCTTGCATACCGCAATGACTAAGAAACACCACTGCCCAATGCAACTAGAGAGGTACCACCAAGTCCTTCCCTGAAACATGAGACATGATGCTGGTCACAATGATAAAGGGGCCCTCCACCAAAACTGGAGAGGTTTCTCCCTCCAGAAGTACAGAAAAGTCCACCAAAGCATCCCAGATAGAGAAAATTCCCTGAAGTAACCCAAGAGGAGGTCCTCACAAGTAGAGAGGAGTAACAATACTAAAACTTTTGAGGAATAACTAGTGTCCAAAGAAGAGCAGAACCACTTTGCAGAGACCTTATCACTACCTAAGAGGTGGGACTACTGAAACTCGAGATGAGCCCTGGATATGCTGCCACAACTCAAGAAAAGAATGCTGAGATACTTGACAGATGCCATTGGCCACAACGTGAGAGGATGTCTATAGACATCATAAAAAGAGAGGAGCCACTCTTCAGCAAATATGGATGAGCCCTTCCACCACAACCAGAAAGGAGGCCCCTGTACATTACAATGAGAGAGGACTTCCCACGAGTATTGCAGCAAATGACCCCCTCACCATGACCAGAAAGGAGCACACATACCACAACTAGAGGTTAGCCCATAAACACACCACGACTAGAAAGGAGAAGCCACACAACTGCTAGAGATAATCCCCCATCACACCTACAGAGGAGCCCACAGCACACCACAACTAGAAAGAAACACACATGCCACAGGTAGAGAGGAGTCCCCAACCACAACTAGAGAGGTGTCTGCACACCACAACTAGAGAGAATCAAAGCCACCACAGCTACAGAATTGAATCTGGCACATACTAGAGAAAAAACCCCATGTCAAACTAGTGAGTAGCCATCCACACATTGCAACAGCCCACTTGAACATCCGTGTTAGAGACGAGTCACAGCAATACAATTTGAGAGGAGGCCCCAGTGCAAGATGAGAGGAACACTGAGTAAACCCCAAATGGAGAAGAACACTGAATTCCCTGCCACAGCTTGAGTGGAACACTGCTTCTCGCGCTGAAACTCGAGAGGAATCCTGAGATCCCACTGAAACTCGGGAGGAGCTCTGAGTCCCCTGCTGCAACTCAAGAGGTACCCCGACTTCCCAGCCACAACTTGAGTGGAGCCCCAGGTCCCCTGTTGCAACTTAATAGGAAGCTCGAATTTTATGCTGCAGCTGGAGAGGAACTCCGAGTTTTTATCGGCAATTATAGTGGGACATAGTCCCCTGTTGCAACTCGAGAGAAACCCTAACTTCTCTACCTCAACTCGAGAGAAGGACCCATTCCCTTCCTGCAACTCAAGAAGAACCTTGAGGTTCCCATCACAAACTGAACCTAGATCCTAGCCCCCAAATGCAACTTGAGAGGATTCCCAAGACCACAACCACAACTCAAGAGGAACTGAGAGAATCTGCCTCAATTCAAGAGGCAGCCCTATACTGTATCACATGGGGAGCTCCCAGCAACAAAGTCAGAGGCACTCCAACACCAGAGCTGGAGAGGATGCCCTCACCATAATTAGAGAGCAGCCCCTGGGACATGCCAACGTATAGGGGATACTCTGTCGCAAATAGAGATGATCCGATGAAGTAACTCAAGAAGAGCCACTCAAAATTAGAGAGTATCAATCCCGCAATAAACTAGTAAGGAGATCCCGGTGCCAAAAGTAGACAGGACTCCCCTGTCCATGGAGACAACACATCACAACTCAAGAGGAAGCATCACCACAAGATGAGAGAAGCTCTGAGTCCCCTGCCTCAAACCAAGAGGAGCATTTCATGGAAACTTGAGAGGAAATCTGAGTTGTGCACTGTAATCCAGAGGAAAACCAAGTACGTGCCACAACTCGACAGGAGACCAGGGCCTACTGCTGCAACTCCAGGGGAACCCTTAGTTTCCGAACACAACTCGAAAGGACAGCAAATCCCCTCGTGCAACTTAAGAGGTGCCACCACCAGAACTCAAGAGGGGCTCAGAATCCACTGCCTCAACTCAAGAGGAGCTCCCATTGCAAATCAAGATAAGACCTCAGCATGACTAGAGAGGAGCACCACACCACTACAAGAGGAAACCAGGCACACATCACTAGAAGGAAGAACCAGCCAAGGCCCAATTAGAGAACTGCAGCTCACCACACAAGAGAGGCGCCCATGTATCAGAATTGGAGAAGAGCCCCACGACACATAGCAACTGTAAAGGAAAACCCGTGCCCAATGCAACTAGAGAGGGGAACCACACCACAACTAGCGACTAGACCACCCACCACAAATAGAGTGTTGACCTCCACTGCAACTAGAGAGGAGGCTTCTGGGTCAAACTATATTGGATTATCCCACCTAAACTAGAGAGTAGTACCTTGCTCACAGCAACTAGTGTAATGACGGCAACAACGTGAAACAGCCACCACATCACAATTAGAGAAAAACCCCTATATAGTGCAACTAGAGAGAACCCCTGGACACAGCTAGCTTTGGCCACATGCCAAAATGAGAGAGGAGTTTGTACACAGCATATGTATAGATTGCCCTGCATACTGCAATAATTGAGAAACTTCTCCATCAGGAAAATAGTGAGGTAACACAGAGTTCTTTGCTGCAACACGAGAGGAGTCACTGGTCACAATGACAGAGGATATCTCCACCAAAACTGGAGAGGTTTCTCCCACAAGTAGAGAGGAGCTTACCAAGCCATCACACGTACAAAATCACTCACCTCCTCTCTGCTGCAAATAGAGGGGAGACCTTGAAGTAAATCGAGAGGAGGCCCTCACAAGTAGAGAGGAGTAACCTTACTAAAATTTGTGAGGAACACCTTGTGTCAAAAAAAGAGCAGAGCCACCTGTAGAGCCTCCTATCACAACCCAAGAGGAAGGAATACTGCAAATCTGTAGGAGCTCTGAGTAAACTGCCACAACTCAAGAAAAGAACTCCACTTCCACTTGATAAAAGCCACTTGACACAATGGGAGACGATGACCCCACACATCATACCTAGAGGGGAGTGAAACTGTGGCAAATATTGATGAGCTTCCCCACTGCAAGAAAGGAAGCCTTTTCAAATTGCAATGAGGGAGGACTCCCCTCAGATATTGCAACTAAAAGACCCTCACCATAACTAGAAAAAAGCCTGCACATCACATCTAGAGAGTAGCCCACCAGCACACCACAGAAGAAGGGAGCAGCCACAGTGTAGCTGGAGATAATCACCCACCACAAAGGCAGAAGAACCCCCACTGATATTCGAGAGGAGCTTACCGACACATCACAACTAGAAAGAAATCCCCATGCCACAGGTAAATTGGAGTCCCCAGCCACAGTTAGAGAGAAGCTCAACAAAGGAACTCCAGAGGATCCCCCTACTTCATCTTTAAAGGATCCTCTGCCTCCTTTTAGAGGAGCCTCGAGCACCCACAGCAAAATTATATGTGGCTCCTGAGACAAATAAGGAGGAGCCCATGACCACAAATAGAGAGATGACCCCACTACAACTAGAGACCCCCATGAACAAAACAACTATCTTGCAGTCCTTTGTCACAATAAGAAAGTTGCACCCTGCCACCACTAGAGATAACACAACACAACACAACTAGAGAGAAGTTCCCCACAACTAAACAGGAGCACCTGAAATTAGACTTAGAGTACAGCCCATCTTAACAACAATAGATATGCCTCCCTCTGAAACTCCAGAGGAGCCTGCATTCTTCACGTGGAGAAGATCCCCAGATAAACCAACACTATTAAAGAAATCCCCCACAAACGCAACTGGAGAGGAGCTCCCTCACCACAACTAGAAAGTTGACCATCTGTCACAACTAGAGTCAGTCAACCCCACCAAAATGAGTGAGGAACCCATAGTGCAAAATTAGAGAAGACCCCTTGCCAAGTAGCTCTCCACATGACAAATGTTAGAGGAGGCACAACCACATATCAAGATGAGTTCCGAGTACCCTGGGAAAATTGTAGAGGAGAACTTCGACCCAACTTGAGAGAAACCCCTGTCCACAATGGAAGAGGAGCCCTCCAGACATCACATCTAGAGAGGAGCCCATTCACTGCAAAGAGAGACAAGCATCACAACACAACTAGTGAGGCGACCCTGGGCACATTGCAATGAGAGAGGAATCCCCACAGACATCAAAACGAAAGAAGAGCACCTCACTACAACTACAGAGGACCTTGCACACTATAGCTAGAAAGAGGCCCCCATATTAAAGCAATAGATGAGTCCACCATCACACCTGGAAAAGAGCTTCCCCCTGAAACTTAAGTGGAGCTCATCAGCAAAACACAACTGGAAGGAAGGTGCCATGCCACAGCTAGAAAGGAGTACCCCACCACAATTACAGATGATTGTGTGTTAGTTGCTCAGTCATTTCCGACTCTTTGTGACCCCATGGACTGTGTAGCTAGCCAGACTTTTCTGTCCATGGGATTCTACAGGCAAGAATGCCAGGGTGGGTTGTCATGCCCTTCTCCAGAGGATCTTCCTGAACCAGGGATCAAACCCAGGTCTCTTGCATCCCAGGCAGATTCTTTATCATCTTAGCCACTGGGGGCCTATGTCAAAAAATTAAAGTGAATTTGCTCAGTAGTGTCTGACTTTTGGCAACCCCATGGACTGTAGCCTACCAAGCCCCACCATCCATGGTATTTTCCAGGCATGAATACTGGATTTGGTTTCCATTTCTATCTCCAATTTCACATGAGCCACCCACCAAAACTCGAGAGTTGCCTCCTGCAGCAACTAGAGAGGTGAATTATGCAACAACTGGAGAGGAGCCCCAGCCACAAGTTGAGAGCCTCGTGCACCCTGAAGCTAGCTCAGAGCCCCCTGTCACAACTATAAAGCAGCACCCCTCCACAACAAGAGAGGAGCCTACACAACACAACTAGAGAAAAGGCCACCACACCTAGAAAAGACCTTTCCCTCAGATCATAATAAGTGAGGAGCCCCACACCACAACTAGACGAGAAAACCGCATAGGAACTAGACAGTAGCCCCGCTGATTATTGACACTAGAGAGAAGCACACCAACACATCACAGCTAAACATACCCTCCCTGCTATGAGTAGAGAAGAGGTCAACACACCACAACAAAAGATGATGTACCGTACTACAATTAGAGAGTATATTCCTTCACCCCACAACTGGAAAAAGTGCCCTTTCACATCACAACCAGAGAAGAAGCACCCTCATCACAGTCCAAGAGGAGTATGTTATAATATCCAGAGAGGAGTACCCATACCACAACTAAAGAGGAGCCTCCAACCCCACCACAACTGTAGACAAATATGCAAACCACAATTAGAGGGGAACAGAAACAAAACTGTCAGCTGACCCCCACTGCAACTAGAGTGGAATCCTATGCCATAACTATGCAGTAGCATACCACACATCACAACTAGACAGGAACCAGCCTGCTAATTGCTACTAGAGAGGAGCTGCTCCACACAGCTCAAGAGTACGCACCTGCAGAACTCTAAAGGAACACCGAATCACCTGTCACAACTTGAGAGGAACAACAAGTCCTTCACCACAACTCGAGTGGAATCCATTGCCTTCACAAGGAAGGAGCCCCCAGCAATGAAACTAGGACACCCCACCGAAACTGGAGAAAAATTCCCTGCCAAAACTAGAGAGGAGCCCTCTGGCACATTGCACCTAGAGAGGATCCCCTGTGCTGCCAACAGTGATGAAGACACTGAAGTAACTCAAGAGAAGCCTGTCACAACTAGAGTGGAGTCACAACCCCATGAAAAACAGTAAGAAGCCCCTAAACACCAAGTAGATTGAACACCCACTCTACAGATAGCCCCCAGATGAGGTACTCTGCATCAAGAGAGGAGCCCCAAAACCCCTTTGGAATTTGAGAGGAGGTGTATGCCACAATGAGAGAGAAGCCAATGGCCACAACAAGGGAGGAGCCCACCCACCAAAACTGGAGAATATGACCCTTACCACAGCTAGAAAGTAGACTTCTGACATTGCACCTATAGAGGGTCACTTCCACAGAAAAAAAGGGACGAACCCACTCCTGCAAGTCGAGTCGATGCCCCTACAAATGTAAGAGAGGACAAAACTAGTCAAAACTAGCAAGTAGACCACATGCTACAAATAGAGAGAAGCTCACTGAGCATCAACACTTGAGAGGAGCATTTCAGCACAATGCAATTAGATAGAAGTCTCCTGCCAAAACAAGAGAGGAGGCACAGACACCACCACTAAAGAGGAGGGGACATCCCAAAATTAGAGAGTACGCTTGCAGATATTGCACCTGGAAAGGGTGCCTGAGCACATCACACCCAAAGAGCAAACACCCATGACAATTCAAGAGGAACACTCCACCTCAACTCTAGAGGTGCCCCCCCTCAAACACTACAACTAGGGAAGACCTCCTTAACACAACTCAAGAGGAGCCTGAACACCACACCCATGAGGAGCACACCCAAAACAACTAAGTGTTGACCCCCCAAACCAACTAGAGAGGAGCTCCATGCCACAGGTAGTTTAGCCACTCACACATCGAAATTAAACAGAAGCAACCCTGCACAATGCTACTAGAGAGGAGCCACCCCTCCTCCCCAAAAAAGAAAACTGAGTGGAGGCCCTACCTCAACATGAGAGGAACAATAAGTCTCCCAGGTCAACTCGATTGGAGTCCCCCACCACAACGTGGGAGGAGCCCACACACTGTAACAAGAGAGGAGCCAAATCGGACACTGCATGTAGAAAAGAGGCCCCACACTCGCCCCTAGGGAGAAGCAGTCTTGCACAAACATCTAGATAGGAGGACCCATTTCAATACCAGAGAGTAGCCACTCAAACCACAAATAGAGATGAGGCAGCAAACTGCACCTAGAGAGGAGCAGCACAGCATAATGCAACAAAATAGGAATTCCCACTCCACAATTAGAGAGGAAAACCCCAGGAAGAGTACAACTAGGGAAGAGCACTGCAGGACTTAACCACTAGAGTGAAGCCCAATTGACAAAACTAGAGAGGTGAATACATGCTACAACTAGATAGGTGACATTCAGGCATAAGGAGCATATCGCTGAAACTACAGATGTGCCACCCCCGCCTTAAAATGCACCACTGTGGAGTGTTTTAAGAGTGGAGCACCACTGTCATAACTAGAGTGAATATCCCTTGCACAGATAGATAGGAGCGTGCCCAACATATCACAATTAGAGAAAAGTTCCCATGCACATCAAAACTAGAGTGGAACTCGTACATGGATCAAAATGAAAAAGGAGGCCAACATTGCAACTAAAGAGGAGACTCCTGTCACAACTAGAGATAAGCCCCCCTGAACATCGCCATTAGAGAAGGGCATACCCACACATCACAATTAGACAGAAGCCCCTTGCCACGCGTAGAAAGGAGCCCACCATGCCACAACTAAAGAAAACACCCACTACCACAACTAGAGAGTAGCCCCCTGCACAATGAAACTAGAAAAAAAAGCCCCTTCACATCACAAGCAAAGAGGAGCGACACTCATCCAAATTTGATAAGAGCACTTTACCACATCTAGAGAGGAGCCCAACTACACAACTAAGGAGGACTCCCCTTGCCACAACTAGAGAGGAGAAGCCCCCATGCCAAACCTAGAGAGGAGTCTGCAAACGACAACTAGAGAGGAGCTGACCCACCAAAATCAAGAGTGGATCCTGACTGCAACTGAAGTGGAGCCCCATGCCACAACTAGAGAGTAGAGTCCCACAAATTGCAACAAGACAGGAGCCAGGCTGCACATCACTTCTAGAGTATCAGCCGTAGTGCAATCCAAGAGGAGGCTGCACCACAACTTAAAGGATCCCCAAGTCCCCTCCTGAAGCTCAAGGGAAATGCAAAGTTTCCCACTGCAATCTGACAGGAACACTATGCTGTAACAAGAAAGCATAACCTGGCCAAATGACAGAGGAGCTCCCCTGGCAAACCTGTAGTGGATTTCCCAGGCATAAATAGAATGGAATCCCCGAGGACATCACACCTAGAGAGAAGACCCTCTGAAGCAAATAGAAATAAGCTCCCTGAATTAAATTGAATGGAATCACTCACAACTAGAGAGAAGAAAGCCCACGAATATTAAGAACCTCTATTGCCAAAAGTATAAAGGATACTTCCCATGGAACCACCCACACCCCAACCAAAAAGGACACAGCCTCACAACTCGAGAGGAGCCCTCCACTACAACTTGATAGGAGCCTGCTGGGTATCACACATAGAGAGGAACTCTTCTGCTGCTAATAGAGACCACCTTAAAAACACAACTGGACAGGAGCTTGCAGACCACAACTAGAGAGAATTGAACCCACCACAGCTATAGAGTTGACCCCAAACATATCTCGAGAGAAGTTCCATGCCAAAACTAGTGAGTAGTCACCCGCACATTGTAACAAGAGAGAAGTCAACCTACACATCCCTTCTAGAGACCAGTTTCCCAAGACATCACGAGAGGAGGTCCCAGCACATCATGAGAGGAACCATGAGTAGCCCCCCAAATTGAGAAGAAAACTGTGTTCCCTGCCACGGCTCAAGTGGAACCAAGAGTCCTGCACTGCAAATAAAGAGGAATCCTGAGTTCTTGCAACAACTCGAGAGGAGCTCTGAGTACCCTACTGTAACTCTAAAGGAACCCCAAGATTCATGCTGCAACTTGAGAGCTACCCAGTGTTACCAGCTATAACTCGATTGGAAACCCAAGGCTTCTTTTGCAACTAGAAAGGAACCCTGAGTATCCCCATCACAACTTGAGAGGAGGCCTGACTCCCCTGCTGCAACTCGAGAGGAAACCCAAGTTACTCGCCTCAACTCGAGAGGAGACTTGACTCCCCTGTTGTAACTCGAGATGAACCCTGAGTTTTCCCATCACAACTCAAGAGAAATCTTGAGTTTCCTCCTGAAACCCAAGAGGAACCCTGAGCTCCCCACCTCAACTGGAGAAGATGTCCAACTCCCCTGCTGTGACTCAGGAGGAGCACCGAGTTCCCCATCGCAAATCGAGATGAGTCCCAAGCACTGAGGTAACTCGAGAGGATTCCTAAGTGGAGCCACCACTGCTACATTTTGAGAGAAGTATATCACAACAAGAGGTAGATTCATATCACAACTAAAGAGGAGTCCTACCCTGCCACAACTAGAGAGTAGTCTGTAAACCACAGCTAGAGATGAGTCCAAACCACAACTAGAGAGGAGTGGAAACAAAAACGTCAGTTCACCCCACTACAACTAGAGTGCAGTCCCATGCTGTAACTATTACAGTAGCCTACTGCACATCACAAGTAGACAGGAGGCAGCCTGCTAATTACTACTAGAGAGGACCTGACTCAAGCAGCTCAAAAGGAGGCACCACCACAACTCTAAAGGAACCCCAAGTCACCTGTCCCACCTTGAAAGGAACCCCAAGTCCCCCACTGCATCTCTAGAAGAGCCCTGTGCCATCACAACGAAGGAGCCCCCAAGGACAAAGCTAGGAGACCCCCCGCCAAAACTTGGGAAGATTCCCCTGCCAAAATTAGATAGGAGCCCTTCAGCACATTGTACCTAGGGAGAAGCCCCTCTGCTGTGAATAGAGGAAGCCCCTGAAATAACTTGAGGTGTGCCTGTCACAACTAGAGTGGAGGAAACCCATGAAAACTAGTGAGGAATCCCCAATGCCACAAGTAGAGAGAACAAACTCCCCCATAGAACCCTTGGAGGAATCACCACCCCAACTACACAGGAGCCCTGAGTCCCCTCCTGAACTTGAGAGGAGCCCTATACCACAGCTCAAGAGAAGCCCATGGCCACAATGAGAGAAGAGCTCACCTGCCAAAACTGGAGAGTGTGCCACCATCGCAATAGGAGAGGAAACCCTGGACATTGCACCTAGAGAGGGTCTGCTCCACTGCCAATAGATACAATCCCTGGCTGCAAGTCAAGTACACACCCCTAGCACTGTCAGAGAGGAGCATCCTCGCCACATCTAGAGAATAGACCCCATGTCACAAATAGAGAGCAGCCCCTTGAACATTGCCACTTGAAAGGAGCATTCCCACACATCACAATTGCACAGAAGCCTCCTTTCACAACTAGAGAGGAGTCTCCCATGCCACAACAAAAGAGGAGGGGCCTTGCAAAAATTAGAGAGTAGGCTCACAAATATAGCACCTGGAAATAGTGCCTGTGCACATCGCTACCAGAGAGGAAACTCCCTTCCCAATTCGAGAGGAACATTCTACTGCAGCTCTAGAGGTGTCCCCAGAACACCATAAATAGAGAAGAGATCCCTAACACAACTTGAGAGGAGACTGCACACCACAACTAGAGAAAAGCAGAACCAACACAAATAAGAGTTGGCCCCCACACCAGGTAGAGGGAGACCCATGCCTCAGGGAGTTTAACCACCTACACATCACAACTAAACAGAAGCCACCCTGCACAATGCTACTAAAGAGGAGCTAACCCACTAAAACTCGAGTGGAGGCCCTGCCTCACCTCGACAGTAATACCAAGTCTCCAAATGAAACTCAAGAGGCGTCCCCCACCACATCTAGAGAGGAGCCCACACACTGCAGCAAGAAAGAAGCCCACCATGATACTGCATGAAAAAAGAGGCCCTGCACCCCACTCCTAGAAAGGAGCAATCTCATACATCTCATCTAGAGAGGAGGCTCTACACCACTACTAGAGAGTAGCCCACCAAACCACAAATAGAGATGAGCCAGAAAACTGCATTTAGAGAAGCGTTGCACAGCTTGATGCAACAAGACAGGAATTCCCACTGCATAGATGAAGAGGACTTCCCCAGGCACAATACACTTAGGGAGGAGCGTCCCAGGACATCACAACTAGAGAGAAGTCCAACCGCCAAAACTGGAGAGTTGAATACAAGCCACAACTAGATAGTTGACCCTCAGGAGCAACTAGAGGAGCACACCGCCAAAACTAGAGAGGTGCCCCGCCCTCCCTTACATCGCATTTAGAGTGGAGAACCACTGCCACAACTAGAGTGGACACCCCTCCCACAGGTTGATATGAGTGTGCCCCACTCATCACAATTATCAAAAAGTGCCCATGTGCATCACAACTAGAGTGGGATTCCCACACGAATCACAATGAAAGAGAAGGCCAACACTGCAGCTAGAGAAGAGACCCCTTCCACAATTAGAGATATCCCCCCTTAACATTGCCATTAGAGAGCATACCCATCTATCACAATTAGACAGAAACTTCCTTCCACAAGTAGAGTGCAGCGCACCAGGTTACATAAAGAGGCCTCCCATTGTCACAACTAGAGAGTAGCCTCCTACAATTAAAGCTAGAAAAAGTTCCCTTTCACATCACAACGAGACAATAGCCATTCCCATCAGTTTGAGGAGAGCACTCTAGCACAACTAGAGAGAAGCCCGACTGCCACAACTAAAGAGGAGCCCCCTGACACAACTAGAGAGGTGTCTGCAAATGACAAGTAGAGAGGAGCCAACCCACCACAAATAAAGAGTGGACCCCCACTGCAACTAGAGTGGCACCCCATGCCACAACTAGAGAGTAGCCTCCCACACAATGTAGGTAGACAGAGGTAGCCTGCACAGAGCTACTAGAGAGGATCTTCCCCAGTGCATCTCGAGAGGAGGCTCCACCACAACTCTAAAGGAAGCCTGTGTCACCTGCTGTAACAAGCGGCACACCGAGTTCCCTGCTGCAATTTGACAGGAGCCCTAGGAAATAACAAGAAAAGGGGCGACTAGTCATAATGATACTGGGGCTCCCGGATAAAAGTGAAGCAGATTCCCCCAGAAAAACTGGAGTGGATTCCCCGAGGACATCACACCTAGAGAGAAGCCTCTCTTCCACAAATAGAGACCGAGCGTGGCATCCTTCACAACTAGAAAGAGGCAATCCCCCTAATGTTAGTGAGGAAACTCTATCGCCAAAAATAAAGGACCTTCCCCATGGAGCCCCACACACTCCAACCAGAGAGGACATTGCCCTGCAACTCGAGAGGAACCTAATAGACATCACACATTGAGAGGAGCCCGTCTGCTGCTAATAGAGACAGACCTCACACCGCAACCAGAGAGGAGATTGATCACCACAACCAGAGAGAATCAAACACCCCACAACTACAGAATTGCCCCTGAACACAACGAGAGAAATCCCATGCCCAAACTAGTGAGTAGCCACACGCAGATTGCAACAAGAAAGGAGCTGCCCTGCACATCCCTCCTAGAGATGACTTACCCCAAGGAAACTCGAGAGGAGGCACCACCACAAGTCAAGAAGAACCCTGGGTAACTTATCAACTCAAGAGGAACACAAGTTCCTCACCATGCCTCGAGTGGAACCCTGAGTTCCATGCCACAATTGGAGAGGAACACTGAGCTCCCACTGCAAGTAGAGGGCAGCTTTGAGTCCTCTGATACAACTCGACAGGAACTCCACTGCAACTCTAGAGGAACCCTGGGATCAGATTTCCACATTCTCCAGAGTGACACTCTTCACAGACCCTGAAGCAGGTTCACACATCCACATTCACCAGGGTGTAAACCCTCTGTGTTCATGTATCTGGTCTCACCCATCCACAGTTTCCAGTGTGACCCCATGTCTCAGGTGCCGCACCTGGAATCACATGGCCACAGTATCCAATATGACTCCCCTCTTCCACCCGGGGTCACACATCCATAGATTTCAGGATGACACCCCGCCCAGACCCTGAAGTTGGGGTTATACATCCACAGTATCCTGTGTGACCCCCCCTCACCAAACTTTGTACCTTAGTTGACTTGGCCTCTGTTTCCAGGGTGATCCCATATCTCAGACCCTATACCTGGGGTCACATGTTTATGGTGGCCAGGATTACACCCCTTCCCAGATGCTGTACCTGGTGTGACATGGGCACAGTCGCCAGGGTTACCCCAACTTCCAGACCCTGTACCTTGGCTCACACATACACTTTCTCCAAGGTGAGACCCTTGCAGACACTCCCCCTGTAATCACATATCCAGTCTCCAGAGTGACTCATCCAAAATCCTGTACCTGGGGCCACACGTCCAGTCTCCAGTGTTACTCTCTCCCAGACCCTGCACCTGGGGTCACATGTCCACAGTCTCCTGTGTGATGTCACATCCCAGGCACTGAACCTGTGATCACAGGTCCAGAGGCTCCAGTGTAACCTCTTTCCCAGACTCTGTAAGTGGGATCACATGTCCTGAGTCTCCAGTGTGACCTCACCTCTCATAATATGTACCTGGGGTGATTTGTCCACAGTTTCCTGGGTAACCCCACCCTGCCAGAAAATATACTTGTTTCCACACATCCACAATCTCGAGGTTGACTGTCTTCCCCTACCCTGCAGCTGGATTCACATGTCCACATTCTCTGGTGTGAACTTCATTTCACACATTGCACCTGGGCTCACATGTCCACATTCTCCAGGGTGACCACTCCGTCCTTGTCCATGGGGTCAAATATCCACAGTCTCCAGGATGACACTTCTCCCGAAACCCTGAACCTGGGGTCACACATCCACACTTTCCAGGGTGACAACCTTCCAGACCCTGAAACTGGGGTCACATATCCACAGTTTCCAGGGTGACTGCATCCTCCAGACCAGAACCTGGAGTCACACATCCACCCTCTTCATGGTGATCTCGCCCCCTACACCCTGCAACTGGGATCACACGTCCACCGTCTCCAGGGTGACCCCACACTCAAGACCGTGTTTGTGGGTTCACACATCCACAGTATCCAGGGTGACCCCACCACCCAGATCCTGCACCCAGGGTCTCATGTCCACTGTCTCCAGGTTGACACCCCTCCCAGGCTCTGAACCCGGAGTCACACGTCTTCAGTCTCTGGGGTGACAACACCTCACAGTGCCTCCATCTGAGGTCAAATTTCCAGTCTCCAGGGTTACTGCCTCCCAGACCCTGTACCTGCAGACACACTTCCACAGTCTCAAGGGTGATCCCACACTCCAGACCCTTTTCCCGGGGTCACATATCCAGTACCCATGGTGAAGCCCTTCCCCAGGCCCTGTACCTGGGGTCACGCATGCACAGTCTCAAAGGGGACACCCCTCCCAACATCCTGTACCAGTGATCACATACTCAGTCTCCAGGGTAATCCCACCCTCAAGACCCTGTACCTGGCTTCACAATTCCATAATCCCGGTGAGCCCACCTCCAAGAATCCACACCTAGGCTCACACATCCACAGTCTCCAGGTTGACCCTACCTCCAAGTACCGTACCTGGGCTCACACGTCCACAGTCTCAAGGGAAACCCTACCTCCTAGAACCTCTGTAGGGGTCACATGTCCACAGTCTCCATGGTGAACCCACCTCCCAGAACTTGCACCTGGGTAGCGGTTACAACAAACAATGCAGACATACAAAGGATTATAATAGACTATTATGAACAACTATATGTCAATGTAATTGATAAATGGAAGAAATGGACAGATTCTTAGAAAATTTCAATTATTCAAGACTGTATCCATAGTATCCAGATTGGTGAAGGTTGAAACACACACCTGGCCAAAGAAGATAAAGAGTTTGTAAATAAGCATACAAGGGCATAATCAGGATGCTGGTGGAATGCATGTACAGTCAACTCTGGAAGACAGTTTGGCACATTTCTCCAAATCTCAAGAGTCTCATCTTAGGAATCAAGAAGTGCACCTCTTGTATTTAGACAACTGCTTTGGAAAACTGAAATAAAATTTACTACCAAGTAATGTATGAGAGCACTATTCATAATACACAACAATTAAAAACATCAGGGTATCCTTACATAGATGTGCATTCACAGGTAAATTAGGGCATAGACATTTCAAGGGTATCACAAAACAGCACACCCAAAATATGCCCATTTGACAAAAAGATTATTTTAGACTGATTAATTAAAAAAAAAAAAAGCATCCCCAGAGAATTTTTAAAACCAAGGAGAAATGCCATCTTATAAAGTGGATTTATGTTTTTTACAGGTATCTCCATTTGTAAGGATGCTTCCATCTCTGGACAAGGAAATGGAGGATGACTAAATATCAAAAATGACTTGACTAACAAGAAGATCTATGGAATGGACCTGGATGTTAACCTGCATAACCACCATACTTTTATTTACAGTGCTTCACTTAATAATCTCCCTTAAATGGCTTCTTCCATCCCCTAACCTCCTTCTTTCATTCTTAGCTGATGATAGAATTTAAGGTAAAGTCTTGGACCATTTCAGGAAGTGACTCAGTTTTCCCAGGTATCTTTGAACTATACAGGAGGTATGTATGGCATATATTAGACTTCTGATTGTTTTTCTCCATTCCATCTCCCTTTCATTATGAGCATCTCAATGAAGAACACTGAGGGTAGAGGGAAAATTATTTTTCGTTTCATATAATGTAATACAATAGTATTCAGACATATACAGGAATGAACAACTAACACATTTATTTAAAAAAAAAAAAAAAAAAAGGAAAAGCATGAATCTAACACTTATATTACGAAATGGAGGAATCCAGCCTCAAGTGCTACACACTGTATGACCTTATAAGACATTCTAGAAAAGGTAAAATAGACACGATAAACAGTTTATGGAATATGTGGCTGAAATATTTCACATGATACTTTAGTGATGAACTCCTGCAACTATGCATTTGTGTAAGCACATAGATTTTTGTTTTCAGAACCCAACAATTAAAGTAGTACCTATTAACATTTATTAATTCATGGTATGGGAGTGTCAAAGACTGGAATGCAGAATTTAACAAAGAATCTAACAAATTGAGAAATATATGAAAAGCTTCAGACTTCCCTGATGGGCCAGTGGTTAAGACTCCACGTTGCCAATGCAGGAGAGGTGGGTTCAATTCCTGCTCAGGTACCTAAAATCCCACATGCCACAGCACAGCAAAGAGATTAAAAATGAAGAAGGAATTTTTGTAAAAAACAAACAAACAAAAAAAGCCACTCAGTGTTAGGACAAAATCATCTGACATAAGTTCAGTGTGGAAATGAATATAATCTGCAGGCCAAAGGCAAAATGTACCAAACATAAACAATGATCTCTGTAAGTTCTTTCTATAGGGAGTTGGTAGTTAAGAGGACTGAAACTACTATTTCAGTCATTGATTGGAGCAAGCACTGAATTTGATAAATGACAAGTAATGGAAACCGAGTTTCTTATCACTGGAGTGGGAAGTTACAGGCAGACAAAGAGAGAAGGTTGTAATATGTGTGTCATAAGAAATCAGGTTGGAGACATCATTATAATCTATCTTTAGCCTAATACAGAAACACCTAGCTCCATGTGAAAATCTTCATAACCATGTGTATTTATAGTCTGGTATACATGTGTATGTATTTCCATGCATTTTCTGCTAAGATTATTAAGTTCCCACATGAAAATTTTTATTAACATTCTTTAATGGAAAGGAATAAGGAGTCTTTAAATATGTGGCTGATACTAGGACTGAGACAGTAAATCTATAAATCAGCATAATCTTAAAATATGAGAAAGAAGAACAATGAAAGCTGAATTATGAAAAATAAATTCAGGAGAGCATGGAAAAAGCTCTCAATAGACAAAGCAAGAGTAAACTAAGCAGTCTAATTGACTTGATCATAGTCACAAGAAAGTGAAAGTGAAGTCTCTCAGTCCCGTCTGACTCTTTGAGACCCCATGGACCATACCCAATGAGGCTCCTTCAGCCATGAAGTTTTCCAAGCTAGAGTACTAGAGTGGGTTGCTATTTCCTTCTCCAGGGGATTTTCCCCACCCAGGCATCGACCCTAGGTCTCCTGCATTGCAAGCAGATGCTTTTACAGTCTGAGCGACAAGGGAAGCTCCCAAAAGATTAAAAGAAATTTCAGGTGTCCAAATAAGTTAAAAAAAAAAAAAAAAAACACGAACAAACATAGGTTTTATGAGTAGTGTTGAATAAAAATCTATACACAGAAACATTTTAATAATTGATGTGGACACTCAGCTATCCATCAAGTATGTGAAGCTAACTCCCTTCTCCTCAAATATGGGTCCTGCATTACTACTTCCTCCTTAATAAGGCACTCAGGATGGACCTGGGGGAAATCAAGAATAAAGACCAATGACAAATGTTGGGGAAAATATACAGAAATTGGAACTCATATTTTACTTGTGGAGATGTAAAATGGTGTAATCTATGTGTGCAGAACCAGCATTTTCTCAAAAACATAAAAATGTAATGATCATATCGCTCAGAAGTAGCCACAGGACCTAAAAAGTTCAGTTTTCATTCCAATCCTAAAGAAAGGCAATGCAAAAGAATGTTCCAACTACCAGGCAGTTGCACTCATCTCACACGTTACCAAAGTAATGCTCAAAATTCTCCAAGCCAGGCTTCAACAGTACATGAACCATGAACTTTCAGAGGTTCAAGCTGGATTTAGAAAAGGCAGAGGAGCCAAAGATCAAATTGCCAAATCCGTTGGTTAATTGAAAAAGCAAGAGAGAAAAACTTCCAGAAAAACATCTACTTCTGCTTTATTGACAATGACAAAGCCTTTGAACGTGCAGAAGACCACAAACTGTGGAAAATTCTTAAAGAGATGAGAATCCCAGACCACTTCACCTGCCTCCTGAGAAATCTATATGCAGGTCAAGTAGCAAAAGTTAGAACTGGACATAGAACAACAGACTGGTTCCACATTGGGAATGAAGTATGGCAAGGCTGTATATTGTCACCCTGCTTATTTAACTTATATGCAGAGTACATCCTGTGAAATCCCGGGGCTGGATGAAGCAAAACCTGGAATCAAGACTGCCGGAAGAAATATCAATAATCTCAGATAAGCATATGACACCACTCTTATGCAGAAAGCAAAGAAATGAAGAGATTCTTGATGAAAGTGAAAGAGGAGAGTGAAAATGTTGGCTTAAAACTCATATTCATGAAAGCAGAATCAAAAGAGACATGTGTACCACAATGTTCATTGCAGCACAGTTTATAATAGCCAGGACATGGAAGCAACCTAGATGTCCATCAGCAGATGAATAGATAAGAAAGCTGTGGTATATATATACAATGGAATGTTATTCAGCCATTAAAAACAATGCATTTGAATCAGTTCTAATGAGGTGGATGAAACTGGAGCCTATTATACAGAGTGAAGTAAGTCAGAAAGAAAAGCACAAATACCGTATACTAATGCATATATATGGAATTTAGAAAGCTGGTCATGAGAACCCTGTATGTGAGACAGCAAAAACAGACACAGATGTATTTAACAGTCTTTTGGACTCTGTGGGAGAGGGCGAGAGCGGGATGATATGGGAGTATGGCATTGAAACATGTAAAATATCATATGTGAAATGAATCACCAGTCCAGTTTTGATGCATGATACAGGATAGTCGGGGCTGGTGCACAGGAGTGACACAGAGGGATGGGATAGGGAGGGAGACCGGAGGGGGATTCAGGATGGGAACACATGTACACTCATGGCAGATTCAAGTCAAAGTATGGAAAAACCAATACAATATTGTAAAGTAAATTCAATCAATCAATCAATTATTCTTGAAGAAGATTTAAAAAACAAAACAAAACCTCAGTATTCAGAAAACTAAGATCATGGCATCTGGTCCAATCATTTCATGGCAAATAGATGGGGAAACAATGGAAACAGTTACAAACTTTATTTTCAGGAGTTCCAAAATCACTGCAGATGGTAACTGCAGCCATGAAATTAAAAGACACCTGCTCCTGGGAAGAAAAGTTATGATCAACCTAGACAACATATTAAAAAGCAGAGACATTACCAACAAAGGTCTGTGTACTCAAGGCTATGGTTTTTCCAGTAGTCATGTATACATGTTAGAGCTGGACTACAAGGAAAACTGAATGCCTAAGAAGTGATGTTTTTGAACTGTGGTCCTGGAGAAGATTCTTGAAAATCCCTTGGACTGCAAGGAGATGCAACCAGTCAATACTAAGGAAAATCAGCCCTGAATATTCATTGGGGGACTGATGCTGAAACTGAAACTGCAATAGTTTGGCCACAAGATGTGAAGAACTGATTCATTGGAAAAGCCCCTGATGCTGGATAAGACTGAAGGTAGGATTAGAAGGGGATAACAAGATGAGATGGTTGGATGGCATCACCAACTCGATGGACATGAGTTTGAGCAAGATCTAGGAGTTGGTAATGGATAGGGAAACCTGGTGTGCCGCAGTCCATGGGGGTCACAAAGAGTTGGACATGACTGAGTAACTGAACTGAATTATCATATGTTTTGGCAACTCCACTCCTAGATATACATCCAAATAATTTAAAGAAAATGTTCAAATATAAACTTGTACACCGATGTTTACAGTGGCACTGTTCTTGAGAGCCCATGTTAAAAACAATGAAAATGCCCACCAACACATGAAGGGAAGGATAGATCCATACATAAGATGAATTATCTTCCATAGAAAGGAATAGAGTAAAATAGTGCTACAGCTGCAGAAAACAGGGGGCTTCTCAAACACATAAACACAAAGTTTACATAGAATCTATCCAGTCAGGCCCAGGTTATACACCCAAAATATTTAAAACCAAGTACCAGAACAGATATTCAAACCTCAAAATAATAGCAGCATTATTCATAGTAGCCAAAAGGTGGAAGCAACACATGGGTTCAACAGATGAATGGACAAGCACAATGTAGTATAAACAAAATGGAATGTGATTCAACTTTTCAAAACAAGATAACTCTCACACATGCTATAATGTGGATGAAACTTCAAGTGATTGTGCCAAGTGAAAGAAGCCCAACACAAAAAGAAAACTGTTCTTTGATTCCACAAGTATGAGGTATCCACATAAGACAAATTCCAAGTAGAATAAGATGGCCAGGGATTGAGAGTGGTGAGTGTTTAATGGTTACAGTGTCACTTCAGGAAAAGGAAAAGATACTGGAGATGTATGTTGGGGAAATTTTTACAATGTGAGTGCAGTTAAAGCTATAAAAGTGCATACTTAAAATGACTCAAATGATAAATGTTGTTATATGTCTGTAAGCTCAGTGAAAAAATGACACATGGGACAACATGGAAAAGTACTGAAAACAGTGCTTTTTTTCAGTGAAAGAAACCACACAGAAAAAGCCACCCAGATCATAGTCATCTTGTCACTTTAAATCCATGAAGGTTTTTCATATGAGGGAAAGTCCCAGTGATAGCTCCAGAAAATAAAAACTACATTAGAATGGAGAAAGACATTTTCCAAATCTTGGGCAGCTGATGAAAGCTGAACTGGTCCTATGGATAGGATTCTAATGTGGAAACAACAATTATCCCCTATTTTGGGGTTATGGGCTGGTTCCCCGGGAAAGTGCTCCTGTTTTGGGAAAAACACATTGCAGTATTTGCTATGAATGTAGAAAACTTTGTGCCACTATTTATAGTTGAAACATTCGAAATTTTACTAGAAAGTAAATTACTGTTCAATACAACCATGTATGTCACATGCCAGAAAATCAGAAATGACATTGAACATTGCAATAGAGGCCAAGACTTAACCAAACCAAACTCAACAAAAGTAGTGATGCTAATTGCCTTGTACTAGTCCACATGGTATTAAAAAGCACCATACAAAGAGCATATCAGTAGACACCATGCCTTGGGTGTTGTGAATGACCTAGATGGAACTAAAACTATCAGATGTCTTAATTCTAGTTTTCCACATAACACGATACCACAGCAAATTTCAGAACTAAAAAGCAAATTCATGGACTTGTCTGTCAGTCCAGTGTTTAAGACTCTGCACTTCCACTGCAGGGGGTACGGGTTTGATCCTTTGTCAAGGACCTAAGATCCAACATGTCGAACTGCAGGGCCAAAAATACAAAATTCAGTAGAAGTGCAAGATTATTTGTGAATTCCTATACTAATAATGGGGCGCGCCATTTAAGAGCGACCTCGCCTGCCCGCGACCAGCGCGCCATTTAAGAGCGACCTCGCCTGCCCGCGACCAGCGCGCCATTTAAGATGCGACCTCGCCTGCCCGCGACCGGCGCGCCATTTAAGAGCGACCTCGCCTGCTCGCGACCGGCGCGCCATTTAAGAGCGCCCCGCCGGCTGCGTCGCGCACTAAGAGCTCGGCGAGAGGAGCTACCCCACGACCGAGGAAGGACGGCGGTGAGGGCCAGCGCACTAAGCACGGCCGAGAAGAGCTACCCTACGACCGAGGTCAGGAAGGGCGGCAGTGAGGAGAGACCCCTCGTCCAAGGTAAGGTGCGATGGCTGTGCTTCGCTGGCCTGGAACAGCCAGGAGCAGCCGGGATGAGATACCCCACACCCAAGGTAAGAGAAACCAAAGTAAGACAGTAGGTCTTGAAAGAGGGCATCAGAGGGCAAATACACTAAAACCATTCTCACAGAAAACTAGTCAATCTAATCACACAAGGACCACACCCTTGTCTAACTCAATGAGATTAAGCCATGCCCGAGGGGCAACCTGGGATGGGCGGGTCATGGTGGAGAGATATGACAGGGTGTGGTCCGCTGGAGAAGGGAATGGCAAACCACTTCAGTATTCTTGCCTTGAGAACCCCATGAACAGTATGAAAAGACAAAATGATAGGATACTGAAAGAGAAACTCCCCAGGTCAGTAGGGGCCCAATATGCTACTAGAGATCAGCAGAGAAATAACTCCAGAAAGAATGAAAGGATGGAGCCAAAACAAAAAGAATACCCAGCTGTGGATGTGTCTGGTGATAGAAGCAAAGTCCGATGCTGTAAAGAGCAATATTGCATAGGAACCTGGAATGTCAGGTCCATGAATCAAGGCAAATTGGAAGTGGTCAAACAAGAGATGGCAAGAGTGAATGTTGACATTCTAGGAATTAGCGAACTAAAATGGACTGGAATGGGTGAGTTTAACTCTGATGACCATTATATCTACTACTGTGGGCAGGAATCCCTCAGAAGAAATGGAGTGGCCATCATGGTCAACAAAAGAGTCCGAAATGCAGTACTTGGATGCAATCTCAAAAATGACAGAATGATCTCTGTTCGTTTCCAAGGCAAACCATTCAATGTCACAGTAATCCAAATCTATGCCCCAACCAGTAACGCCGAAGAAGCTGAAGTTGAAAGGTTCTATGAAGACCTACAAGACCTTTTAGAACTAACACCCAAAAAAGATGTCCTTTTCATTATAGGGGACTGGAATGCAAAAGTAGGAAGTCAAGAAACACCTGGAGTAACAGGCAAATTTGGCCTTGGAATACGGAATGAAGCAGGGCAAAGACTAACAGAGTTTTGCCAAGAAAATGCACTGGTCATAGGAAATACCCTCTTCCAGCAACACAAGAGAAGACTCTATACATGGACATCACCAGATGGTCAACACCGAAATCAGATCGATTATATTCTTTGCAGCCAAAGATGGAGAAGCTCTATACAATCAGCAAAAACAAGACCAGGAGCTGACTGTGGCTCGGACCATGAACTCCTTATTGCCAAATTCAGACTGAAATTGAAGAAAGTAAGGAAAATTACTAGACCATTCAGGTATGACCTAAATCAAATCCCTTATGATTATACAGTGGAAGTGAGAAATAGATTTAAGGGCCTAGATCTGATAGATAGAGTGCCTGATGAACTATGGAATGAGGTTCGTGACATTGTACAGGAGACAGGGATCAAGACCATCCCCATGGAAAAGAAATGCAAAAAAGCAAAATGGCTGTCTGGGGAGGCCTTACAAATAGCTGTGAAAAGAAGAGAAGCGAAAAGCAAAGGAGAAAAGGAAAGATATAAACATCTGAATGCAGGGTTGCAAAGAATAGCAAGAAGAGATAAGAAAGCCTTCTTCAGTGATCAATGCAAAAAAATAGAGGAAAACAACAGAATGGGAAAGACTAGGGATCTCTTCAAGAAAATCAGAGATACCAAAGGAACATTTCATGCAAAGATGGGCACGATAAAGGACAGAGATGGTGTGGATCTAACAGAAGCAGAAGATATTAAGAAGAGGTGGCAAGAATACACAGAAGAACTGTATAAAAAAGAGCTTCAAGACCTAGATAATCATGATGATGTGATCACTGACCTAGAGCCAGACATCTTGGAATGTGAAGTCAAATGGGCCTTAGAAAGCATCACTACGAACAAAGCTAGTGGAGGTGATGGAATTCCAGTGGAGCTATTCCAAGTCCTGAATGATGATGCTGTGAAAGTGCTACACTCAATATGCCAGCAAATTTGGAAAACTCAGCAGTGGCCACAAGATTGGAAAAGGTCAGTTTTCATCCCAATCCCAAAGAAAGGCAATGCCAAGGAGTGCTCAAACTACCGAACAATTGCACTCATCTCACACACTAGTAAAGTAATGCTCAAAATTCTTCAAGCCAGGCTTCAGCAATATGTGAACCGTGAACTTCCTGATGTTCAAGCTGGTTTTAGAAAAGGCAGAGGAACCAGAGATCAAATTGCCAACATCCGCTGGATCATGGAAAAAGCAAGAGAGTTCCAGAAAAACATCTATTTCTGCTTTATTGACTATGCCAAAGCCTTTGACTGTGTGGATCACAATAAACTATGGAAAATTCTGAAAGAGATGGGAATACCAGACCACCTGATCTGCCTCTTAAGAAATCTGTATGCAGGTCAGGAAGCAACAATTAGAAATGGTCATGGAACAACAGACTGGTTCCAAATAGGAAAAGGAGTACGTCAAGGCTGTATATTGTCACCATGTTTATTTAACTTATATGCAGAGTACATCATGAGAAATGCTGGACTGGAAGAAATACAAGTTGGAATCAAGATTGCCGGGAGAAATATCAATAACCTCAGATATGCAGATGACACGACTCTTATGGCAGAAAGTGAAGAGGGGCTAAAAAGCCTCTTGATGAAAGTGAAAGTGGAGAGTGAAAAGGTTGGCTTAAAGCTGAACATTCAGAAAACAAAGATCATGGCATCTGGTCCCATCACTGCATGGGAAATAGATGGGGAAACAGTGGAAACAGTGTCAGACTTTGTTTTTCTGGGCTCCAAAATCACTGCAGATGGTGACTGCAGCCATGAAATTAAAAGACGCTTGCTCCTTGGAAGGAAAGTTATGACCAACCTAGATAGCATATTCAAAAGCAGAGACATTACTTTACCAACAAAGGTTCGCCTAGTCAAGGCTATGG
This sequence comes from Tragelaphus eurycerus, assembly GCA_935064755.1. NCBI lineage: Eukaryota > Metazoa > Chordata > Mammalia > Artiodactyla > Bovidae > Tragelaphus > Tragelaphus eurycerus. Next base: position 58,741 of record CAKXYN010000516.1, read on the forward strand.
TCTTTCCTGTGGTCATGTATGGATGTGAGAGCTGGACTGTGAAGAAGGCTGAGCGCCGAAGAATTGATGCTTTTGAACTGTGGTGTTGGAGAAGACTCTTGAGAGTCCCTTGGACTGCAAGAAGATCCAATCAGTCCATTCTGAAGGAGATCAATCCTGGAATTTCTTTGGAAGGTATGTTGCTAAAGCTGAAACTCCAGTATTTTGGCCACCTCATGCGAAGAGTTGACTCTTTGGAGAAGACTCTGATGCTGGGAGGGATTGAGGGCAGGAGTAGAAGGGGACGACAGAGGATGAGATGGCTGGATGGCATCACTGACTCGATGGATGTGAGTCTGAGTGACCTCCGGGAGCTGGTGATGGACAGGGAGGCCTGGCGTGCTGCGGTTCATGGGGTCGCAAAGAGTCAGACACGACTGAGCGACTGATCTTATCTGATACTAATAATGAACTATTAGAAACAGAAATTAAGAAAATATTCCCTTTTACAATTTCATCCCCCCACACACCCAGCTCAAAATCTAGAAATCTAACCAAGGACTTGAAAGACCTGCAAGCTAAAAACTACAAGACAATGATCAAAGAAAATGAATGGATACACGTAAAAAGATATCCCTTGTTTATGGGTGAAAATGTCATTAAAATATCCATGCTAACCAAACCAATGTACATATTCATGCAATCACTGCCAAAAATAGAGCTCAGAAGTAAACATATAGGTACATGGTAATTAATTGAAAAGAAAGGAATTAAGAACATACATGCAGGAAAGGACATTCTCCCCCACCCAATAAACCGTGGTGGGAAAAATAGAAACCACACACCAAGGAACAATACAGGACACCATCTTATACCACAGACAAAAACTGACTAAAATCCCATAACTTTCCACATCAAGCCCTGTTAGTCCTGAGTTCTCGTAAGGCAGACTTTCAGCAACAGCTGTACACAGAAAGATTCTTCCCTATTTCTCTCACATTTTCCTTTAGCAGCACCACCTCCTTGCAGGTCTTGAGGAAACTAGACTCCCATCAGACTCAATTGAACCCCACAATGTCCCAAAAGTGAAGCCCCAGCGTATCCTGAGGATATCAGCGTCCTGTCAGCCTCAACTGAATTACACAATGCCTTAAAAGTGAAACTCAGGTGCGTCCTGAGGGACAAGTCTCCCATCAGCCTCAACTGAATGCCACCATACCCACAAACTGAAGCCCAAGTGGGTCCTGAGGAGACCAGACTCCATCAGCCTGAACCGAACCCCTCAACGCTGCAAAACTGAAGCCCCAGTGTGTTCTGAGGAGGCAAGACTTTTGTCCACCTGTGCTGAACCCCACCATGTCCCAAAGCTGAAACAACGTGGGTCCTGTCAACCTGAACTGAACCTCACACTGTCCTGTAGCTGAAGCCTCAGTGGATCTTCAGGAGGCCAGAGTCCTGTCAGTTGCCACCCACAGCCACTGGAAGTGCTCCAGCAGAGTGGGGAATTCCACTTGGAGCAGGGAATATCAGGGAGGTGGATCTGCATTAACACGGACAGGGATGATCAAGCAGGCTTGCAGGGACCAGGAAAAGGGTGAAGGAGGCAAGCTCCAGCTCCAAGTATTGTAAGTCCCCACTTTCTGAGACTACGTGACCTACATGAACCAGACTTTGCAAGGAGGAAGCTGAGTTATAGAGGCAGAAGGAGTAGTAGGTGATGTAAAATTTAAGCGTTTCCTCTTCAGGTTCAGGAGCACTAAGTCCTCCCAGGTTCCTAGTTCCTTGTGCCCCAGTGACTGTGAGCTCCTCCTCCAGGGCATATGGACAACCCCTACACAAACTCCCTTCGACATCTGCAGCCCTGGCCCAAGCCTAACCCCTCCATCAGGCCCTGACAAAGCTCCCTGCCACCAGGGTGCATCTCACATTCCACCCCAACGTGGGCTTTTTGAAGCCTTTATAAGGCATGCCCCTCTTCTCCCTGTGATTTCCTTTGCCTGATGAAGCCAGGCCTGCATCCATTCCAGGTGACTCCAAGGGCCTCATTCTATCCAGATTCCATGTGCGTGTCCATCTATATGAGCCTGTGATGATCTCCTAAAATGAGGGTTTTTTGATACACAGAGAATGAGGTGAATGGTGGCCACCAAAGATGTGTCCCCGCAGAACAGTGCCGTATCTGGGAAAAGGGTCTTAGTAGATGTAGCTAAGGATATCAAGGTAAGGTAATCTAGGGTTTGGGTGACTTTCAATCCAACTGCCAAAGTCCTTCAAAGAGACGAAAGAGGACACAGAAGAGAAGCCTTTTAAAAGCAGAGGCAGAGATGGGAGGGAGGGGAAAACAGGCCCAGGGACCCCTGGAGCCCCTGAAGCTGGAAAAGGCAAGAAGGACCCTATCCTGAAATCTCTGGAGGGACCTCAGCCCTGTGACTTGTTGATCTCAGGTGTCTGGTCTCCAGGATTGGGGGAGGATAAATTTCTGTTTTTTTTTTTTTTTTTTTTAACCCTCCCAGCTTGTGATCATTTGTTAGAGAAGCCACAGAGCAGCCACACAGACCCTGCTCTTTAGAATCCTAGAAGTGTGGATATCACTAAAGGCAGATGGAGGTTGGATTACAGAACCTTAGTGTCAGCACTGGGCCCTCGGCAATGCTAAAACACTAGCTGGACTTCAGAGTTGTTGAGGTGCCAAGTCTGAAGCCTGTCCCTAGGGGTACTGGCTGCACACACCTCCTCAGGTTTTTACACTGGTACATCTGGTGTAATATCTCAGTCCTGACTGAGGATATTTTCTTATCACTGTTCATATTGCTAATACAGAAGTCACTAGTTACACAGGTGAAAACCCAATTAGGATGCTTACTCCTAATGCATGAGCAGTTCTGAAAATGGTCAGCGGTGGGGACTTATGCATGTGAAGCCAGCAGCCCTTCCACACTCCCTACCCCCATAACTCCCAACAAGGGTCTTCAGTGTGTAGCTGGGAGAACCCCACAGAGTCATCTCTAAGTAAACGCTGGCTGACGTCCTGGCTAGACACTCCTGAACCTCATCCACACTTTCCAGGTAAACATCTGAATATGTGCAAAGACCTCACATGATAGAGAAAATGATTGGAACCCTTCCAGTGACAGCATGCTTACCGAGTTGGCTCCTGTAGGTCAGGCACGATGCTCCTGGCCCGGGTGATCTTCTGAAAGCTTTCCACTTTCCTACCTGAGTTACTCCTCCTGTCCTGCTCCCACTGCCTGTTTTCATGTTTCCTCACCTCTGCCTGAAACAATTTCCAACAGCAGGAGCAGGAGACACAGCCCATCCTTAGAAAATGACAGCCTAGCACCTCCTGAAGAACGTCCAGCAGAGCCCCACACAGACCAGGTCCCCTGAAATGCCATGGCCCCTCACTCTCGCTCATCAAACAGGCTCTGCAATGTCTAAGCAGAAAAGATTACATCAAGTACAGCTGCAAGCACTTGAGTGGGTTTGAGTGGGTTTCAACCCACACATCTGTGTAAAGGGCAGGACAGCTAGGTCAGCCAATCATTTTCTGTATGGGCTCATGCTTTTAGAAAATGGGTCTCATTGTGCTTGTCAAGGTTCTAGGAACACCTATGGGTCCTGAGGTTACGGATGGATATGGAGCTGCAGCTCTTACTTGTATTCTAATCATTTTCTCTGGCCCAAAATTGGGAGAGAATTTCAGGAAGAACTTTTTCTAATGAGAGAGACCCAGGGGTCAGGGACAGGAGAGGTGGTGGGTGGAGACAGGCTCAGTGCCCAGGTGCAATGGAAGCCTCTGGAAAACCTGCTGGAAGGAGGCTGCACACAGTGAAGCCCAGGGTCACAGACCTGTCAAGAAGCTGCGGTTTGTTACCTCAGATCCTGCTCCGAGGGGCACAAAATCAGATCTGTCCAACAGAGGGGCTCGGGGTGCTCTGCAATGAGAAGGTTGTGGACAGTTCCTGGATGCTGAGCCCTGTTGCATAACTGTCCAGCTGAACTCACTTTCCTGGGAGGTGTCTGCCCATAAGAATCCCATGTTCCTGGGAGGTGCGAGTGAACAAGTATCGTCTCTGTGCAGTCATCGCAGAGTAGCTTAGTGACTCTCACGTGGAGAGTGCTGGGGTTAGATGAGAACAAGGACATGTTGGGGGACTTCCCCTGAAACACCCCTAGGCCCATCTACAGTGAAGAGGTCAGTTTCGGTGTACTGGTTGCTGTGCTGGTGTGGGAGACTTCATGGGTACCTCTTGTTTCTTCCTCATGACACTACAGAGGCCTCTCCAGTACACATAAGACAGCCTGTCCAGGAACAGTGGAATGTGAGAGTGAATAACCAGGCTGAGAGGGCCTTTGTGCTCTGAGTTGGGAGTGGAAAACAAATGGTGAGTGTGATCCAGAAAAGCAGCCCTGGTGATGGGAGACTTGTTCAAACAATCTGAATACAAGTTGGAAAGAATTTCCAGACATAGAGTGTCTCAGAAGGGAGTGAGTTTTTCTTAAGAACAAAGAGCAGAGATAAAGTGGTCACTGTGAGTGCAGCAGGCGAACCTGCTTACAGACTAAGGAAAGTCGACAGCTTTTGTGGCTTCAAGACAAAGAAAATTACTGCTGGAAAGTTGATGTTAAGTTGGAGCACCATAGGGTGTTTACTGGAGTGGGCATCTTTGCCTGGTAGGGAGTCAGGAAGCTTGCTCATGATGATCAGAGGCTTTTGGCAACAGTCGCAAAGGTATTCAGTCAGATTCATAGTTGACTTTGGTTCTGGGCTCCACTTCTGTGGCCTTGGTGTGAGGCCTCCCAGCTGTGGCCTTGGAGAAGTACTCACCTCAAGACTCACCCCTCAGAGTAAATTTCCATCACGTTATCTCTGTAGGAGAGATCCAGTGATCCTAAGTCTGTTTGGAAAATTCTTGGATACCACAGAGACACATACTGAGTGTCAACCTGGTTATTGAACCTTGTTGGCAAAATTAGCATTTTCTCTCTGTTGGTGCTAAAAGGGTGTGGGCTGGCAGCTGCCTAATAATCCATTCAAATGATCTTTTCCTACTTATGACTTCAAGGCTATGCTATGCTATGCTATGCTATGCTATGCTATGCTAAGTCACTTCAGTCGTGCCCGACTCTGTGTGACCCCATAGACGGCAGCCCACCAGGCTTCCCTGTCCCTGGGATTCTCCAGGCAAGAACACTGGAGTGGGTTGCCATTTCCTTCTGCAATGCTTGAAAGTGAAAAGAGAAAGTGAAGTCATTCAGTCATGTCCGACTCTTAGTGACCCCATTGACTGCAGCCTATCAGGCTCCTCCATCCGTGGGATTTTCCAGGCAAGAGTACTGGAGTGGGGTGCCATTGCCTTCTCCTATGACATCAATAGGTTTGGTCAAAAATTTTTTTCGATTTCTTGTGTAAGCAGGCATCTTGCAACTCCTTGCTGCAGGATTATTTCCATTAAAATGTCAACTAATCAAGGTAACAACAGTATGGGATTCAGCACTCTTAGACAATTTCCAAAGCCTGTTTCCTCAGGGGCAGACCCAATATAAGCTAGGAATGGGATCACAAGGCTCAGAAAATGCAGGGAAATATACTGTCTATGACCCTGGAAATTAGGGCCTCTTGTTAACCTGGAGTTCTCACATCTTAGAATCTAGACAGTTGCTGATAGACAGATGTCTGAAAAAGCACTCTGCTTTTATGCCTTTCATTCATCTGGGAAGTGAGGTCACCCAGAGGACTGTGGATGTGTGATTCAAAGTGCAGATTTAGGGGAGGATGCTCTACCTGGAGACTGTGGACACGTGATCCATGATGCATGCTTTAGGAGGGGGTCACCATAGAAACTGCAGATGTGCCACTCCAGGTATAGGGTCTAGGAAGTGGGGTTACCCTGCCAGTTATGGACATGTTTCCACAGGGGCAGTGTCTGGGGGATGGGGTCATCCCAGAGACTGTGCCTGTATGACGCCAGGTACAGGGTCTGTGGAGATGTGTCATCCTAGACACTGTGAAATGTGACCCCAGGTGCAGGGTCTCGGGGGTGGGATAAGCCTCGTGACTCTGGATGTGTGACCAAAGGTGAAGGTTATGGGGAGGGTCTCACCCAAGGATTGTGGACATATGACCCCAGATATATGGTCAGTGAGATGGGGTCACCCTGGGGTCACACTTCAGACTGTAGAAATGTGTCCCTGATTCAGGGTGTGGGAGGGGGAATCCCTGGATCTTGTGGATATGGGACCTTAGGTGCAGGGTCTGGGAGGAGATGTCACACGGGGCACTGTGGTCATGTGACACCAGGTACATAGTCTGTAGGTAGTCTCATCCTGGATACCATTTATGTGTGACCCCAGGGGAAGGATCTGGGAGGTGGGTCACCCTTTAGACCCTAGACATGCGACCCCATGTACAGGTTCTGGGAAGTGGAGTTACCCTGGGGCCAGTGGACATGTGACCCAAGGACCCAGGTCTGGGGAGAGGTCACACCAAGGAGACTGTGGATGTGTGAACACACATACAGGCTCTGGGAAGTTGTCACCCAGATTAACATGGACTTGTGAACCTGGTAAGTTGTAGTCAACCTGGAGACTGTGGACATGTGAATCCAAGTGTGGGGTATGAGCGGTGTCAACAAAAATTCTGACATGTGACCCCAGGTGCAAGTATTTCAAAGCAGTCAACATGGAGCCTGTGGATGTGTGAACACAGGACAAGTGTCTGGGAGGTGAGGTCACTCTTGAGACTGGACTTGCAACTCCAGGTGTAGGGTCTTGAAGTGGGTTCACTTTGAAAACTGTGGATATGTGACCTCAGGTTCAGGGTCTTGGAGGACATTCACCCTGCAGAATGTGGACATGTGATTCCACGTACAGGGGCTGCAAAGTGTTAACCAGGGAGACTGTGGCCATGTGACACCTGGTGTAGTATCTGAAGAGGGATACTCCACTCGAATGGAAACTGGACTTCCCTGGGGCCACAAGAGAGGTTCCCTGAATTCCCCATCATAACATGAGAGAAACATCACACGTGGCGACAGAGCTCGGGACAAACCACGAGATTGCCCAGTCATCTGGTGCTGAGTGCATTCTTTTCCTGCAAGTCCTAGAGAGCAATCCTGGGCCCCTCTCAAAATTTCACAGGAGACTTGACTCCCTTTAGGCCATCAGTGGGCTCCAAGAGGTAGCCGTCGCAACTCGTGAGAAGAGCGCAGTTCTTTGCTTCAACTCAAGACGAGGCCTGACTCCACGGGTGAACTTTCAATGCAACACCGAGATCCCTGTCGCCACTGGAGACGAATATGTAATTTCTGCACAGAAGCCTAGATTAGGTCTATTTGACCAGCAGTAACTTGAGAGCAAACCCCAGATGCCCTCGCAGCTCAAATGGAGATAGAATATCCCTGGGGCAACACCAGAGGCTCCCTGAATTCTGAGTCATAAATCTAAATTATGACCGTATCTCGAGAAAAACGACAAAGTTCCCCCATCATCGAGAGATGAGTCCCTTTCCCCCTGCAGTGCCTTGAGAGAAATCCCACTTTCCCTCTTGAAATTCGATATGGTACTTGACAACCTTAAGGCAACTCGAAAGTTCCCTAACATATCCGTTTCATTTGAGAGTATCAACGAATTTCCAGGCACAACTTAATCTGAGCCATGTCTCCATTCCTAATCTCGATATGAATGTCAATTCCTCTGCTTTGTCTGGAAATGGATCCCAACCTTCCTGTCTCAACTCAGGAAGAGACCGGAATCAGATTGAAACACAGGATGAAGCCTTGTGGTTTGTGACACTTTCGAAAGACACCAATTTCTGTGTCCACTGATTAGAAGTCCTGATGCCTGGGTACCTTTTCCAATGGAACCCCGAGGATGAAGTCACCACACGAAGGGGCACTGACACCCAGGGTGCATCCTCCCAAAAGAGCCTCTTGTTAAAAGACAACTCGACAAGTGGCCTGACACCCCATGAACACATCGAGAGGCAAGCAGAGTTCCATGCCTCCACACAAGTCGAGGCCTAACTCCCTCTTCAAAACGCCCCAAAACCACGAGATCCATTTAAGAACAGGAGAACAAGCCTGAGATTCCCGCCTCACCTCCACATTAGGCCCTCTTCCATGGCACTGAACCCAGGGGAATCCCAAGACAACCCTCTCAACTGCACAGTATCTCCCCTTCTCATAGTCACCAAGAGAAACACCTCGAGATACCCACTTCAACACGTCTTGAAGCCCGATTCCCCTGTCGTGACTCGAGAGCCATCCCGGGCTCTCCTCTGTACTCGAATGGGGAATGGACTTCCCTGGGAACACAAGAGAGGCTCCCTGAGTTCCCCGTCATAGCTCGAGAGAAACGCCACACGTTGAGCCTCAGCTTGAGAAATCACCATTAAATTCCCAGGACATCGCCACATGAGGCCCTTCATTTCCTGCAGGGCCTAGAGAGCATACCCGAGTACTCTCTCAAAACTCCACAGAAGGCTTGATTCCCTTTTTTTTTTTCTTTTTTTTTTTTTTTTTTAACACAATCGGCTTCAAGAGCTAGCCTTGGCCACTCAAGAGGAGAGGGGAGTTCTTTGTTTCAACTCGAGACAAGGCCTGACTCACTGCCTGAAGCTTGAATGCAACCTCAAGATCCCTAGCGCCCCTGAAAGGGAACACGGAGTTTCTGGACACATGCCTAGAAGACTACAAGAGGTCTCTTTGCCCTGCAGTGACTCGAGAGCAATCCCCAGCTCTACCCACGACAATTTGAAAGGAGATTGGTCTTGCCTAGGGCAACACGAGAGGCTCCTTGTGTTCCAGTTCGCAACTCAAGAATACTGCTGTAGGTGAAGAATAACCAAGTGGTTGCCCAGTCATCGCAAGATGAGGCCATTTCCCACTGCAGCATATTGAGAGACATCCCACAAACCAACTGGATCATCAAACGGAACTAAACAGCCTTGAGGAAACTTCAAATGTGGCCCAACATACGGGATTCATTGGAGAGGAACACCGAGGTTCCTGGCACAACATCCTCTGAGCCCTTTCTTCCCTCCTGATCTCGAAATGAGGGTGGATCCCCCTTCCTTGCCTGGATAGGGATCTCGACCTTCCAGTGCCACCACAGGAGGAGGCCGGTCTCACTTGGAAACTCGAGAGGAAGCCTCGCGGTTCGTGCCGCAATCCAAAAGACACCGATTTCCCCGTCCACTCAAGAGAACTCCCGATGCCTGCACAGCTTTTCCAATGGAAGCCCGAGGATGAAGTCACCACACGACGGGGCACTGACACCCTGGGTGCATCCTTGCGAAAGAGCCTCTGGTTCCAAGGACAACTCGACAAGTGGCCTGACACACCATGAACACCTCGAGAGGCAAGCGGAGTTCCATGCCTCCACACAAGGCGAGGCCTAACTCCCTGTTCAAAACACCCAAAGCCCCGGAGATCTATGTCAAAACAGGAGAGGAAGCCTGAGATTCCCGCCTCACCTCGACATGAGGCCCTCTTCCATGGCACTGAACCCAGGGGAATTCAAAGACAACACTCTCAACTGCACAGTATTCCCCCTTCTCATAGGAATTAAGGTAAGCTGCCAGAGGTCACAGTCACAAGCCCAGGGAACCTAGGGCTTCTTTCAGCAAATCGAGAAACTCTTCGAGATACCCCCTTCAACACATCTTGAAGACCGATTGCCCTGCCGTGCCTCGAGAGCCATCCCGGGCCCTCCGCACTACTTGAATGGGGACTGGACTTCCCTGCGGACACAAGAGAGGCTCCTGAGTTCCCCGTCATAGCTAGAGAGAAATGTCACCTGTCGTAGCTCGAGAGAAACGCCACACGTCGAGCTGCAGCTCGAGAAAACACCATGAGATACCCTCGACATCGCCACATGAGGACCTTCTTTTCCTGCAGGGCCTAGAAAGCAACCCCGAGTCTTCTTTCAAAACTCCACAGAAGGCTTGATTCCCTTTTATTTTTAACACAATGGGTTTTAAGAGCTAGCCTTGGCCACTCTAGAGGAGAGGGGAGTTCTTTGTTTCAAATCGAGATCAGGCCTGACTCCCCGGCTGAAGCTTGAATGCAACCCCGAGATCCCTAGCACCCCTGAAGGGGAACACGGAGTTTCTAGACAGATGCCTAGAAGACTAAAAGAGGACTCGTTGCACTACAGCGACTCGAGAGCAATCCCCAGCTCTCTCACGCCATTTTGAATGGAGATTTGTCTTCCCTGGGGCCCCACGAGAGGCTCCCAGAATTACGGCGTCGTAACTCGAGAATCTCCCCGTAAGTCGACAATAAACACGTGGTTGACAAGTCACCGCCTAAGGAGGCCATTTCCCACTTCATCGTGTTGAGAGAAATCCCAGGAACAAACTTGATCATCAAAACGGAACTAGACAGCCTTGAGGAAATTTCAAATGTGGCCCAACCTACCGGTCTCATTGGAGAGGAATCCCGAGGTTCCCGGCACAACTTCCTTTGAGCTACTTCTTCCCTCCTGATATCGACATCAGGGTCGAACCCCCTGCTTTGTGTGGAAAGGGATCCCGACCTTCCAGTCCCACCTCAGGAGGAGGCGGGCCTCACTTGGAAACTAGAGAGGAAGCCTCGTGCTTAGTGACACATTCCAAAAGACACCGATTTCCCCGTCCACTCAAGAGAAGTCCCAATGCCTGCACCACTATTCCAATGAAACCCCGAGGATGAAGTCACCACACCAAGGGGCACTGACACACTGGGTGCATCCCCCCGAAAGAGCCTCTGGTTCCACGGACAACTCGACAAGTGGCCTGATACCCTATGAACACCTCGAGAGGCAAGGGGAGTTCCATGCCTCCAAACAAGGCGAGACCTAACTCCCTGTTCAAAACCCCCAAAGACCATGAGATCGATGTCTGAACAGGAGAGGATGACTGAGATTCCAGCCTCAACTCCAGATGAGGCCCTCTTTCATGGAACTGAACCCAGGGGAATCCCAAGACAACCCTCTCAAGGGCACAGTATTCCCCCTTCTCATAGGCACCAAGGGAAGCTGACAGAGGTCACCGTTACAAGCCCAGGAAACCTAGGGATTCTTACAGCACCTCGAGTAACACCTCGAGATACATCCTTCAACACGTCTTGAAGCCCGATTCCCCTGCTATGACTCAAGAGCCATCCCGGGCCCTCCTCCCTACTCGAATAGGGACTGGACTTCCCTGGGGACACAAGAGAGGCTCCCTGAGTTCCCCATCATAGCTCGAGAAACACCACACGTCAAGCCGCAGCTCGAGAAAACACCATGAAATTCCCCTAACATTGCCACATGAGGCCATTCTTTTCCTGCAGGGCTTAGAGAGCAACCCCAAAAACCCTCTCAAAACTCCACAGAAGGCTTGATTCCCTTTTTTTAACACAATGGTCTTCAAGAGCTAGCCTTAGCCACTCGAGAAGAGAGGGGAGTTCTTTGTTTCAACTCGCAACGAGGCCAGACTCCCCGGCTGAAGCTTGAATGCAACCCCGATATCCCAAGCGCCCCTGAAGGGGAACACGGAGTTTCTGGACACACGCCTAGAAGACTAGAAGAGGTCTCTTTGCCCTGTAGTGACTCGAGAGCAATCCCCAGCTCTCCCACGCCATTTTGAATGGAGATTGGTCTTCCCTGGGGCCACATGAGAGGCTCCCTGAGTTCCGGGTCATAACTCGACAATCCTGCCATTAGCCGAGAATAACCACGCGGTTGCCCAGTCATCACCAGATGAGGCCATTTCCCGCTGAAGCGTGTTGAGCAAAATTGCATGAACACACTGGATCATAAAACGGAACTAGACAGCTTGAGGAAACTTCAAATGTGGCCCCACATACCGGTCTCATTGGAGAGGAACCCTGAGGATCCCAGCACAACATCCTCTGTGCCCCTTCTTCCCTCCTGATTTCGACATGAGGGTCGATCCCCCTGCTTTGATGAAAAGTGATCCCGACCTTCCAGTCCCACCTCAGGAGGAGGCCGATCTCACTTGGAAAACAGAGAGGAAGCCTCGTGGTTTGTGCCACATTCCGAGAGACCCAATTTCCCTGTCCACTCAAGAGAAGACCCGATGCCTGTGCACCTTTTCCAATGGAACCCCGAGGATGAAGTCACCACATGAAGGGGCACTGACACCCTGGGTGCATCCTCCCGAAATTGCCTCTGGTTCGAAGCACAACGAGTCAAGTGGCCTGACACTCCATAAAAACCTCAAAAGGAAAGCGGAGTTCTGTGCCTCCACACAAGGCGAGGCCTAACTCCCTGTTCAGAACCCCCAAAGACCCGGAGATTGATGTCAGAACAGGAGAGGAAGCCTGAGATTCCGGCCTCATCTCCAGATGTGGCCTTCTTCCATGGCACTGAACCCAGTGGAATCCCAAGACAACCCTCTCAACTGTACAGTATTCCCCATTCTCATAGGCACCAAGGGAAGCTGCCAGAGGTCACCGTCACAAGCCCAGGGAACCTAGGGATTCTTACAGCACATCGAGAAACACTTCGAGATATCCCCTTCAACACTTCTTGAAGCCCGATTCCCCTGCCGTGACTAGAGAGACATCGTGGGCCATCCTCGCTACTACAATGGGCACTGGACTTCCCTGGGGACACAAGAGAGGCTCCCTGAGTTCTCCGTCATAGCTCGAGAGAAACACCACAAGTCGAGACGCAGCTCCAGAAAACACCTTGAGATTCCCTGGACATCTCCACATGAGGCCGTTCTTTTCCTCCATGGCCTAGAGAGAAACCCCGAGTCCACTCTCAAAACTCCACAGAAAGCTTGATTGCCTTTTACTTTTTTTAAGCAATGGGCTTCAAGAGCTAGCCTTCTCGACTTGAGAGGAGAGAGGAGTTCTTTGTTTCAAATAGAAACGTGGCCAGTCTCAACGCCTGAAGCTTGAATGCACCCACTAGATCCCTAGAGTCCCTGAAGTGAAAAACGGAGTTTCTGGACACACGCCTAGAAGACTAGAAGAGGTCTGTTTGCAATGCAGCGCCTGGAGAGCAATCCCCAGCTCTCCCACGCCATTTGGAATGGAGATTGGTCTTTCCTGGGGCAACACGAGAGGCTCGCTGATTTTCGGGTCGTAACTCGAGTATCCTGCCTTAAGTCGAGAATAACCATATGGTTGCCCAGTCATCGCCAGAGGATGCCATGTCCCACTGCACCGAGTTGAGAGAAATACCACGAACCCATTGGATCATCGAAACGGAAATAGACAGCCTTGAGGAAACAGCAAATGTGGCCGAACATACCGGTCTCATTGTAGAGAAACACCGAGGTTCCTGGCACAATTTCCGCTGAGCCTCTTCTTCCCTCCTGATCTCGACCTGAGGGTCAATAATACTGCTATGCCTGGAAAGGGACCCGACCTTCCATCAAACCTCAGCAGGAGGCTCTTCTCACTTGGAAACTAGAGAGGAAGCCTCGTGGTTCTTGCCACATTCCGAAAGAAACCTATTTCCCCGTCAACTCAAGAGAAGTCCCAATGCCTGCGCACTTTTTTCAATGGAACCCCGAGATGAAGTCACCACACGAAGGAGCACTGACACACTGGGTGCATCCTCCCGAAATTGCCTCTGGTTCGAAGGACAACTCGACAAGTGGCCTGACACTCCATGAACACCTCGAGAGGAAATCGGAATTCTATGCCTCCACACAAGGCGAGGCCTAACTCCCTGTTCAGAACCCACAAAGACCCCGAGATAGATTTCAGAACAGGAGAGGAAGCCTGAGATTCCCGCCTCACCTCCAGATGTTGCCCTCTTCCATGGAACTGAAACCAGGGGAATCACAACACCACCCTCTCACCTGCACATTATTCCCCATTCTCATAGGCACCAAGGGAAGCTGCCAGAGGTCACCAACACAAGCCCAGGGAACCTAGGGATTCTTACAGCAACTCGAGAATCACGAGATACCCCCTCCAACACTTCTTGAAGCCCGATTCCCCTGCCGTGACTAGAGAGCCATCCTGGGCCGTCCTCGTTACTACAATTGGCAATGGACTTCCCTGGGGACACAAGAGAGGCTCCTTGAGTTCCCCGTATAGCTAGAGAGAAACACCACTCTTCGAGACGCAGCTCCAGTAAACACCTTGAGATTCCCCGGGTAAATCCACATGAGGCCGTTCTTTTCCTCTATGGCCTAGAGAGAAAACCCCAGTCCACTCTCAAAACTCCACAGAAGGCTTGATTGCCTTTTACTTTTTTTAAACAATGGGCCTCAAGACCTAGCCTTGTCGACTCGAGAGGAGAGAGAGGAGTTCTTTGTTTCAACTAGAAACATGGCCAGACTCCAGGGCTGAAGTTTCAATGCACTCACGAGATCCCTAGCGCCCGTCAAGAAGAAGATATAAGAATTATAATATATATGTATCCAACATAAGAGTGCCTCATACATAAGGCAAATGCTAACAAGTATGAAAAGGAAAATTAACACTAACACACAATAATAGTGGGGGACTTTAATACCTCATTCATACCTATGGACAGATTTACCAAACAGAAAATTAGCAAGTAAACACAGCTTTAAATGATACAATAGACCAGTTAGACCTAATTAATATCTAGGGGGCATTTTACTACAAAACAATAAATGTCACCTATTTCTCAAGTGCTCATGGAACATTCTCCAGGATAGATCACATCCTGGGCCAGAGATATAGACTTGGTAAATTTTTAAAAATCAACATCATTTCAAGCATCTTTTCTGATCACAATGTGGTAAGATTAGATGTCAACTACAGGGGAAAATAGCTATTAAAAACTCAAGCATATGGAGGCTAAACAACATATGGAAGAAATCAGAAAGGAAATCAAAATATGTGTGAGTGAGTGAGTGAGTGAGTGAGTGAGTGAATGAGTGAAAGACGCTCAGTCAGGTCTGACTTTTTGTGACCCTCAAAGACTGGGGCCTGCCAGGCTCCTCTGTCCATGGAATTCTTCCAGCCAGAACACTGAAGTGTGTTGCCATTCCCTTCTCCAGGGGATCTGCCCAACTCAGGGATTGAACCCAGGTCTCTCATATTGCAGGCAGATGGTAAATATACTGTCTGACGCTCAACGGATAGAAACAAATGGAAATGAAAACACAAAACCCTGAAACTGTAATCAGAAATGTTACAGCAAACAAAAGCCCAGGTCCAGATGGCTTCACAGCTGAATTTTATCAAAAATTTAGAGAAGAGCTAACACCTACCATACTCAAACTATTCCAGAAAATTGCAGAGGAAGGTAAACTTCCAAACTCATCCTATGAGGTCACCATCACCCTAATACCAAAACCTGACAAAGATGCCACAAAAAAAGAAAAGTACAGGCCAATATCACTGATGAACATAGATGCAAAAATCCTTAACAAGATTCTAGCAATCAGAATCCAACAACACATTAAAAAGATCATACACCATGACCAAGTGGGCTTTATCCCAGGGATGCAACGATTCTTCAATATCCGCAAATCAATCAATGTAATACACCACATTGCTGCTAAGTCGCTTCAGTCGTGTCCGACTCTGTGCGACCCCATAGACGGAAGCTCACCAGGCTCCCCTGCCCCTGGGATTCTCCAGGCAAGAACACTGGAGTGGGTTGCCATTTCCTTCTCCAATGCAGGAAAGTGAAAAGTGAAAGTGAAGTCGCTCAGTCGTGTCCGACTCTTAGCGACCCCATGGACTGGAGCCTACCAGGCTCCTCCGTTCATGGGATTTTCCAGGCAAAAGTACTGGGGTGGGGTGCCATTGCCTTCCCCTAATACACCACATTAACAAATTGAAAAATAAAAACCATATGATTATCTCAATAGATGCAGAGAAAGCCTTGGACAAAATTCAACATCCATTTATGACAAAAAATCTTCAGAAAGCAAGAAGAGAAGGAACATACCTCAACATAATAAAAACTATATATGACAAACCCACAGCTAACATTATCCTCAATGGTGAAAAATTGAAAGCATTTCCTCTAAAGTCAGGAACAAGACAAGGGTGCTCACTTTCACCATTACTATTCAACACAGTTTTGGAAGTTTTGGCCACAGCAATCAGAGCAGTAAAAGAAATAAAAGGAATCCAAATTGGAAAAGAAGAAGTAAAACTCTCACTGTTTGCAGATGACATGATCCTCTACATAGAAAACCGTAAAGGCTCCACCAGAAAATTACTAGAACTAATCAATGAATATAGTAAAGTTGCAGGATATAAAATCAACACACAGAAATACCTTGCATTCCTGTACACTAATAATGAGAAAATAGAAAGAGAAATTAAGGAAACAACTCCATTCACCATTGCAACGAAAAGAATAAAATACTTAGGAATATATCTACCTAAAGAAACCAAAGACTTATATATAGAAAACTATAAACCACTGGTGAAAGAAATCAAAGAGGACACTAATAGATGGAGAAATATACCATGTTCATGGATTAGAAGAATCAATATAGTGAAAATGAGTATACTACACAAAGCAACATATACATTCAATGCAATCCCTATCAAGCTACCAATGGTATTCTTCACACAGATAGAACAAATAATTTCACAATTTGTATGGAAATACGAAAAGCCTCGAATAGCCAATGCTATCTTGAGAAAGAAGAATGGAACTGGAGGAATAAACCTGCCTGACTTCAGGCTCTACTACAAAGCCACAGTCATCAAGACAGTATGGTACTGGCACAAAGACAGAAATATAGATAAGTGGAACAAAATAGAAAGCCCAGACATAAATTCACGTGCATATGGACACCTTATCTTTCACAAAAGAGGCAAGAATCTACAATGGATTAAAGACAATCTCTTTAACAAGTGGTGCTGAGAAAACTGGTCAATCACTTGTAAAAGAATAAATCTAGAGCACTTTCTAACACCATACACAAAATTAAACTCAAAATGGACTAAAGATCTAAATGTAAGACCAAAAACTATAAAACTCCTAGAGGAGAACGTAGGCAAAATGCTCTACGATATACATCACAGCAGGATCCTCTATGACACACCTCCCAGAATATTGGAAACAAAAGCAAAAATAAACAAATAGGCTGTAATTAAACTTAAAAAGCTTCTTCACAACAAAAGCAACTATAAGCAGAGTGAAAGGACAGCCTTCAGAATGGGAGAAAATAATAGCATATGAAGCAACAGACAAACAACTAATCTCAAAAATATACAAGCAACTCCTACAGCTCAATTCCAGAAAAATAAAAAACCCAATAAAAAAATGGGCCAAAGAACTAAATACATTTCTCCAAAGAAGACATAAGGATGGCTAACAAACACATGAAAAGATGCACAACATCACTCATTATCAGAAAAACACAAATCAAAACCACTATGAAGTACCATTTCACACCAGTCAGAATGGCTGCAATCCAAAAGTCTACAAGCAATAAATGCTGGAGAGGGTGTGGAGAAAAGTGAACCCTCTCAGACTGTTGGTGGGAATGCAAAGTAGTACAGCAACTATGGAGAACAGTGTGGAGAGTCCTTAAAACCTGGGAATAGAATTGCCTTATGACCCAGCAATCCCACTGTTGGGCATACACACTGAGGAAACCAGAATTGAAAGAGACATGTGTACCCCAATGTTCATAGCAGCACTGTTTATAATAGCCAGGACATGGAAGCAACCTAGATGTCCATCAGCAGATGAATGGATAAGAAAGCTGTGGTACATATACACAATGGAATATTACTCAGCCATTAAAAAGAATACATTTGAATCAGTTCTAATGAGGTGGATGCAGCTGGAGCCTATTATACAGAGTGAAGGAAGCCAGAAAGAAAAACATCAATACAGTATACTAATGCATATATATGGAATTTAGAAAGTTGGTAACAATAATCCTGTATCAGATAAGATCAGATCAGTCGCTCAGTCGTGTCCGACTATTTGGGACACCATGAATCACAGAACGCCAGGCCTCCCTGTCCATCACCAACTCCCGGAGGTCACAGAAACACACATCCATTGAGTCAGTGATGACATCCAGGCATCTCATCCTCTGTCGTCCCCTTCTCCTTTTGCCCTCAATCCCTCCCAGCATCAAAGTCTTCTCCAATGAGTAAACTCTTCGCATGAGGTGGCCAAAGTACTGGACTTTCAGCTTTAGCATCATTCCTTCCAAAGAAATCCCAGGACTGTTCTCCTTCAGAATGGACTTGTTGGATCTCCTTGCAGTCCAAGAGACTCTCAAGAGTCTTCTCCAACACCACAGTTCAAAAGCATCAATTCTTCGGCGCTCAGCCTTCTTCACAGTCCAGCTCTCACATCCGTACATGACCACAGGAAAGACCATAGCCTTGACTAGGTGAACCTTTGTTGGTAAAGTAATGTCTCTGCTTTTGAATATGTGATATAGGTTGGTCATAACTTTCCTTCCAAGGAGTAAGCGTCTTTTAACTTCATGGCTGCAGTCATCATCTGCAGTGATTTTGGAGCCCAGAAAAATAAATTCTGACACTGTTTCCACTGTTTCCCCATCTATATCCCATGAAGTGATGGGACCGGATGCCATGATCTTGGTTTTCTGAATGTTGAGCTTTAAGCAAACTTTTTCACTCTCCACTTTCACTTTCATCAAGAGGCCTTTTAGTTCCTCTTCACTTTCTGCCATAGGGTGGTGTCATCTGCATATCTGAGGTTATTGATATTTCTCCCAGCAATCTTGATTCCAACTTGTGTTTCTTCCAGTCCAGCGTTTCTCATGATGTACACTGCATATAAGTTAAATAAACGGTGACAATATACAGCCTTGACATACTCCTTTTCCTATTTGGAGCCAGTCTGTTGGTCCATGTCCAGTTCTAATTGTTGCTGCCTGACCTGCATACAAATTTCTCAAGAGGCAGATCAGGTGGTCTGGTATTCCCATGTCTTTCAGAATTGTCCACAGTTTATTGTGATCCACACAGTCAAAGATTTTGGCATACATAGTCAATTAAGCAGAAATAGATGTTTTTCTGGAACTCTCTTGCTTTTTCCATGATCCAGCGGATGTTGGCAATTTGATCTTTGGTTCCTCTGTCTTTTTTAAAACCAGCTTCAACATCAGGAAGTTCACGGTTCAAATATTGCTGAAGCCTGGCTTGGAAATTTTGAGCATTACTTTATTATTGTGTGAGATGCGTGCAATTGTGCGGTAGTTTGAGCATTCTTTGGCATTGCCTTTCTTTGGGACTGGAATGAAAACTGACCTTTTGCAGTCCTGCGGCCACTGCTGAGTTTTCCGAATTTGCTGGTGTATTGAGTGCAGCACTTTCACAGCATCATATTTCAGGATTTGGAATAGCTCAACTGGAATTCCATCACCTCCACTAGCTTTGTTCGTAGTGATGCTTTCTAAGGCCCACTTGACTTCACATTCCAGGATGTCTAGCTGTAGGTGAGTGATCACACCATCATGATTATCTGGGTCGTGAAGCTCTTTTTTTGTACAGTTCTTCTGTGTATTCTTGCCACCTCTTCTTAATATCTTCTGCTTCTATTAGGTCCATACCTTTTCTGTCCTTTATCGAGCCCATCTTTGCATGAAATGTTCCTTTGATATCTCTGATTTTCTTGAAGAGATCCCTAGTCTTTCCCATTCTATTGTCTTCCTCTATTTCTTTGCATTGATCTCTGAAGAAGGCTTTCTTATTTCTTCTTGCTATTCTTTGGAACTCTGCATTCAGGTGTTTATATCTTTCCTTTTCTCATTTACTTTTTGCTTCTCTTCTTTTCACAGCTATTTGTATGGCCTCCCCAGACAACCATTTTGCTCTTTTGCATTTCTTTTCCATGGGATGGTCTTGATCCCTGTCTCCTGTACAATGTCACCAACTTCATTCCATAGTTCATCAGGCACTCTGTCTATCAGATCTAAGGCCTTAAATCTATTTCTCATATCCACTGTATACTCATAAGGGATTTGATTTAGGTAATACTTGAATGGTCTAGTGGTTTTCCCTACTTTCTTCAATTTCAGTCTGAATTTGGCAATAAGGAGTTCATGGTCTGAGCCACAGTCAGCACCTGGTCCTGTTTTTACTGACTCTACAGAGCTTCTCCGTCTTTGGCTGCAAAGAATATAATAGATCTGATTTCGGTGTTGACCATCTGGTTATGTCCATTTATAGAGTCTTCTCTTATGTTGTTGGAAGAGGGTATTTGTTATGACTAGTGCATTTTCTTGTCAAAACTCTATTAGTCTTCATTCTGTATTCAAAGTCCAATTTTGCCTGTTACTCCCGGTGTTTCTTGACTTCCTACGTTTGCATTCCAGTCCCCTATAATGAAAAGGACATCTTTTTTGAGTGTTAGTTCTAAAAGGTCTTGTAGGTCTTCATAGAATCATTCAACTTCAGCTTCTTCAGCATTACTTGTTGGGGCATAGACTTGGATTACTGTGACATTGAATTATTTGCCTTGGAAATGAACAGAGATCATTCTGTTGTGTTTGAGATTGCATCCAAGTACTGCATTTCTGACTCTTTTGTTGACCATGATGGCCACTCCATTTCTTCTGAGGGATTCCTGCCCACAGTAGTAGATATAATGGTCATCTGACTTAAATTCACCCATTCCTTTCCGTTTGAGTTTGTTGATTCCTAGAATATCGACATTCACTCTGGTAATCTCTTGTTTTACCATTTCCAATTTGCCTTGATTCATGGACCTGACAGCAAAAGAGACACTGATGTATAGAACAGTCTTTTGGACTCTAGGAGAGGGAGAGTGTGGGGTGATTTGGGAGAATGACATTGAAATATCATACATGAAACAAGTGGCCAGTCCAGGTTTGATGCATGATACTGGATGCTTGGGGCTGATGCACTGGGACGACCCAGAGGGATGGTATGTGGAGGGAGGAGGAAGGAGGGTTCAGGATGGGGAACACATGTATACCTGTGGCAGGTTCATTTTTATATATTGCAAAACCAATACATTATTGTAAAGTTAAATGAAATAAAATTTAAAAAATAAATAAAAACCGAAAAAAGGAAACACAAAAACCCCAAACATATGGGATTCAGTAAAAGCAATGCAAAGAGTGAGCTTCATAGCAATATGAGCCTACCTCAGGAAACAAGAGAAACATCAAATAAACAAGGTAAGTTTACACCTACAGCAACTAGAAAAAGAAGAACAAAAAACTCCAAAGTTAGTAGAAGGAAAGTAATCATTAACATCAGAGCAGAAATAAATGAAAAAGAAACAAAGGAGACAAAGGAAACAAAGCAAAGATCAACAAAACCAAAAACTGGTTCTTTGAGAAGATAAATTAAATAGTCAAACTGTTAGCCAGATTCATCAAGGGGTGAAAAACAAAGGAGAGGAATCAAATCAATAACATTAGAAATGAGAATAAGAAATCACAATAGACAACACAGAAATACAAAAGATCATAAAAGACTACTATGAGCAATTATATGCTAATAAAATTGACAACTTGGAATTGGAAGAAATGGACAACTTGGAAGACATGGACACATTCTTAGAAAAGTGTAACAGCAATTATATGCCAATAAAATGGACAACTTGGAAAAATGGAGAATTTGTTAGGAAAGTATATAAGCTTTCTGGTTCTACACTGAACCAGGAAGAAATAGAACATCTTAACAGACACATCACAAGCACAGAAATCGAAACGGTAGTAAAAAAATCTTCCAACAAACATAAGCCCAGGGCCACATGGCTTCACAGGTAAATTCTACCAAAAATTTAACGAAGAGCTAACACCTATTCTACTCAAAGTCTTTCAGAAATTTCCAGAGGAAGGTAAACTTCAAAATTCATTCTATGAGGCCAGCATCACCCTAATTTCAATGAGACAAAGATGCCACAAAAAAAGAAAACTACAGAAGATGGTGGAGAAATAGGACAGGTAGACT
This sequence comes from Tragelaphus eurycerus, assembly GCA_935064755.1. Classification (NCBI taxonomy): domain Eukaryota; kingdom Metazoa; phylum Chordata; class Mammalia; order Artiodactyla; family Bovidae; genus Tragelaphus; species Tragelaphus eurycerus. The sequence goes on from CAKXYN010000516.1 coordinate 80,586, forward strand.
ATTTTCTCCCCCAGAAATTCATCAAAAGAACATTTGAACGTTGAGTAAATTCCACAAAACAACTTCTGAATGCTGGCAGAGGACATGAGGCACCCAGAAAAGCAGCTCGTTATCTTCAAAAGGAGGTAGGAAAAATATAAAAGATAAAAAGAAAGACAAAAAATGTAGGGATGGAGATCTGTCCTGGGAAGGGAGTCTTACAAAAGAGAGGTTTCCAAACACCAGGAAACACTCACTGGCAAGTCTGTGGCAAGCTTTGGAACAACAGAGGGCAGCATAGCCCAGAGGAAAAATAAATAAATAATTAAAACCCACAGATTACGTGCCCAATGGTAACTCCCAGCGGAGAGCAGTGCAGAAATCCACATCTGCCACTAGCAAGCGGGGGCTAGGCAGGGAGGTGAGGGCTGCATTGCTTAGAGTAAGGACTGGGCCAGAATTCCCCAAGGGCAATCTGAGGGAACTAACTTGAGATAGCAAACTAGACTGTGGGATAGCTACCCCTCCAAAATCCCTAACCTAAGACACCGCCAGGCCCGCTCACAGAACAAAGGACTGAGCAGAGCTAGCTGGCTGTGGACTGGCCCATCCCCCTCCAGAGAAAGGTAGGTGAGTGCAGCCAGAGCCAGAAGGGGACAATCATGGCCCAAGAGAGGCATCATCTACCAAACTGCAAGTAGACTTTGTTCCTAACCAAGACTTCTTGGAGTTCTGGATGGTAAACATCTGCTTGAGAAGGTGCACCAGTTGTACACCCAGAAAACGGAGCAGCAGGGACGGGGGAGGTGATAAGTCGCACTGACCATGCTCGACAAAGAGCTGGTCACCTGAGATGCTTGGACCTGGAAGGGCACAAAACGCAGGGCCAACCGAGTCTGCACCTCTGAGGAGTACCCGATTACCTGAACCTGAGCAGCTTAGACATGGGAAGTGCATACAACCCAGGGCTGGCCTCAAACAGTTCCTTGCAGAGCAACCTAGAGCCTAAGCAGTATAGACAGGGAAAGCACACACGTCATGAGCAGGGGCAAACCCAGTGTGCTGAGACACTGTGAACACACGTCAAATGTTATTTGTTGGCAGCGTCCCTCCCTCCCCACAGCATGACTGATAAAGTGAGCCTAAAAAAGTGTCCACAACCGCCACCTTGTGGCAGTGTGGAAATTAGACACTGAAGAGGCAAGCAAACAGAAGAAGCTAAAACAGAGGGAACTGCCTTGGAAATGACAGGTGCAATAGATTAAAACCCTATAGTTAGCACCAACGAGCGCCGAAGAATTGATGCTTTTGAACTGTGGTGTTGGAGAAGACTCTTGAGAGTCCCTTGGACTGCAAGGAGATCCAACCGGTCCATTCTGAAGGAGAACAGTCCTGGGATTTCTTTGGAAGGAATGATGCTAAAGCTGAAAGTCCAGTATTTTGGCCACCTTATGCGAAGAGTTGACTCATTGGAGAATACTCTGATGCTGGGAGGGATTGGGGGCAGGAGGAGAAGGGGACGACAGAGGATGAGATGGTTGGATGGCATCACTGACTCGATGGATGTGAGTCTGGGTGACCTCCAGGAGTTGGTGATGGACAGGGAGGCCTGGTGTTCTGTGATTCATGGTGTCCCAAAGAGTCGGACACGACTGAGTGACTGATCTGATCTGATCTGATCTGATACAGGAAGAGGCCTGTAGATCTTGAGAATTATAAGTCGGATCAAGGAACTATCTGAAAATGAACTGACCCCACACTGTCCACAACAACACCAGATAAAGTCCTGATATATTTTTTACTATTATCATACTTTAATTAAAAAAAAATGTTTTTAAGTCCTCTATTACTCCTTTAATTTTCATTTTTATAATTTCCTATTACTTTGCAAAAAAAAGGGACCCTATTTTTTAAAGCAAACTTCATATATATATTTTATAATTTTTGTGACCTTTTTTTCTTTAATATTGTATTTTTGAGAATGCAAACTCTACACTAGATTTTTAGTCTTTGCTTTTTGGTATTTGTTATCAATTTTGTACCTTTAAGAACCCAATCTTCAGTACCCATTTTTACTTTGGAGCGAAATTACTGGCTTGACTACTCTCTCCCCCTTTGGACTCTCCTTTTTCTCCACCAGATCACCTCTATCTTTTCCCTCCCCCTTCTCTTCTCTACCCAAATCTGTGAATCTCTTTGTGTGTTCTGGACTGTGGAGAACACTTAGGGAACTGATTACTGGTTGGATCTGTCTCTCTCCTTTTGATTCGCCCCTTTACCCTCCTGGCCACCTCTGTCTCCTTCCTCCTTCTTCTCTTCTCTGTATAACTCTGTGAACATCTCTGAGTGGTCCGGACTGTGGAGCGCACAGAAGGAAATGATTACTGGCTAGCTTGCTCTCTCCTCTTTTGATTCCCTCTTGTCTCATCCTGGTCACCTCTATCTCCCTCTTCCCTCTTCTCTTCTCCATGTAACTCTGTGAACCTCTCTGGGTGTCCCTCACTGTGGAGAAACTATTCACCTATAACTTATAGATGTTATCTACTAGTGACCTAGTATATAGGTCACTGCGACTTATCATCTCCCCTGTCCCTGCTGCTCCGTTTTCTGGGTGAGCAACTGGCTCACCTTTTCAGGCAGATGTTTACCATCCAGAATCCCAAGAAGTCTTGGTTAGCAACAAAGTTTACTTTGTTAAAGTAGATGTTTTATCATCAGCAATGCATAGACGGAGAAGTCCTGAGGCTATTATAAGAATAAGACTGAAAACCAGAGGCAGGAGGCTTAAGTCCAAATCCTGAGAACACCAGAGAACTCCTGATTCCATGAAACATTAATTGATAGGAGCTCATCAAACACCTCCATACCTACACTGAAACCAAGCATCACCCAAGGGCCAACAAGTTCCAAAGCAAGACATACCACACAAATTCTCCAGCAACAGAGGAAGCCCTGAGCTTCAATATACAGGCTGCCCAAAGTCACCCCAAACCCACCGACATCTCAAAACTCATTACTGGACACTTCATTGCACTCCAGAGAGAAGAAATGCAGTTCCACCTACCAGAACTTCGACACAAGCTTCCCTAACCAGGAAGCCTTGACAAGCCACCTGTCCAAACCCACCTACAGTGAGGAAACTCCACAATAAAGAGAACTCCACAAACTGCCAGAATACAGAAAGGACACCCCAAACACAGCAATATACACAAGATAAAGAGGCAGAGGAATACCCAGCAGGTAAAGGAACAGGATAAATGTCCACCAAATCAAACAAAAGAGAAGAGATAAGGAATCTACCTGATAAAGAATTCCGAATAATAATAGTGAAAATGATCCAAAATCTTGAAAACAAAATAGAGCTACAGATAATAGGATTGAGGAGATGCAAGAAAGTTTTAACAAGGACCTAGAAGAAATAAAAAAGAGTCAATATATAATGAATAATGCAATAAATGAGATAAAAAAAAAAAACTGGAGGGAACAAACAGTAGAATAGCAGAGGCAGAAGATAGGATAAGTGAGGTAGAAGATAGAATGTACAACTAAGTGTACAACTGGCGCACCTTATCAGGCAGATGTTTACCATCCAGAATACCAAGAAGTCTTGGTTAGCAGCAAAGTCTACTTTGCTAAAGCAGATGTTTTATCATCAGAAATAAATGAAACTGAGAAGAAAAAAGAAAAACGAATTAAAAGAAATGAGGACAATCTCAGAGATCTCTGGGACAATGTTAAACACTCTAACATTCGAATCATAGGAGTCCCAGAAGAAGACAAAAAGAAAGACCATGAGAAAATACTTGAGGAAATAATAGTTGAAAACTTCCATAAAATGGGGAAGGAAATCATTACCCAAGTCCAAGAAATCCAGAGAGTCCCAAACAGGATAAACCCAAGGTGAAACACCCCAAGACACATATTAATCAAAATAACAAAGATCAAACACAAAGAACAAATATTAAAGGCAGCAAAGGAAAAACAACAAATAACACACAAGGGGACTCCCAAAGAATAACAGCTGATCTTTCAATTGAAACTCTTCATGCCAGGAGGGAATGGCAGGACATACTTAAAGTGATGAAAAACAAACAAACAAACAAACAACCCAGATTATTGTACCCAGCAAGGATCTCATTCAAATATGAAGGAGAAATCAAAAGCTTTACAGACAAGCAAGAGCTGAGAGAATTCAGCATCACCAAACCAGCTCTTCAACAAATGCTAGAGGATCTTCTCTAGACAGGAAACACAGAAAGGGTGTTTAAACTTGAACCCAAAACAATAAAGTAAATGGCAACGGGATCATACTTATCAATAATTACCTTAAATGTAAATGGGTTGAATGCCTCAACCAAAAGACAAATACTGCCTAAATGGATACAAAAACAAGACCCCTATATATATTGTCTACAAGAGACCCACCTAGAAACAAGGAACACATACAGACTGAAAGTGAAGGGCTGGAAAACGATATTCCACACAAATAGAGACTAAAAATAAGCAGGAGAAGCAATACTCATATCAGATAAAATAGACGCCAGGCCTCCCTGTCCATCACCAGCTCCCGGAGGTCACTCAGACTCGCATCCATCGAGTCAGTGATGCCATCCAGCCATCTCATCCTCTGTCGTCCCCTTCTCCTCCTGCCCTCAATCCCTCCCAGCATCAGAGTCTTCTCCAATGAGTCAACTCTTCGCATGAGGTGGCCAAAATACTGGAGTTTCAGCTTTAGCATCATTCCTTCTAAAGAAATTCCAGGATTGATCTCCTTCAGAATGGACTGGTTGGATCTTCTTGCAGTCCAAGGGACTCTCAAGAGTCTTCTCCAACACCACAGTTCAAAAGCATCAATTCTTCGGCGCTCAGCCTTCTTCACAGTCCAGCTCTCACATCCATACATGACCACAGGAAAGACCATAGCCTTGACTAGGCGAACCTTTGTTGGCAAAATAATGTCTCTGCTTTTGAATATGCTATCTAGGTTGGTCATAACTTTCCTTCCAAGGAGTAAGCGTCTTTTAATTTCATGGCTGCAGTCACCATCTGCAGTGATCTTGGAGCCCAGAAAAACAAAGTCTGACACTGTTTCCACTGTTTCCCCATCTATTTCCCATGCAGTGATGGGACCAGATGCCATGATCTTCGTTTTCTGAATGTTGAGCTTTAAGCCAACCTTTTCACTCTCCACTTACACTTTCATCAAGAGGCTTTTTAGCCCCTCTTCACTTTCTGCCATAAGGGTGGTGTCAGATTGCCGGGAGAAATATCAATAACCTCAGATATGCAGATGACACCACCCTTATGGCAGAAAGTGAAGAGGGGCTAAAAAGCCTCTTGATGAAAGTGAAAGTGGAGAGTGAAAAGGTTGGCTTAAAGCTCAACATTCAGAAAACGAAGATCATGGCATCTGGTCCCATCACTGCATGGGAAATAGATGGGGAAACAGTGGAAACAGTGTCAGACTTTGTTTTTCTGGGCTCCAAGATCACTGCAGATGGTGACTGCAGCCATGAAATTAAAAGACGCTTACTCCTTGGAAGGAAAGTTATGACCAACCTAGATAGCATATTCAAAAGCAGAGACATTACTTTGCCAACAAAGGTTCGCCTAGTCAAGGCTATGGTCTTTCCTGTGGTCATGTATGGATGTGAGAGCTGGATCAGGAAGAAGGCTGAGCGCCGAAGAATTGATGCTTTTGAACTGTGGTGTTGGAGAAGACTCTTGAGAGTCCCTTGGACTGCAAGAAGATCCAACCAGTCCATTCTGAAGGAGATCAATCCTGGAATTTCTTTAGAAGGAATGATGCTAAAGCTGAAACTCCAGTATTTTGGCCACCTCATGCGAAGAGTTGACTCATTGTAGAAGACTCTGATGCTGGGAGGGATTGAGGGCAGGAGGAGAAGGGGACGACAGAGGATGAGATGGCTGGATGGCATCACTGACTCGATGGATGCGAGTCTGAGTGACCTCCGGGAGCTGGTGATGGACAGGGAGGCCTGGCGTGCTGCGGTTCATGGGGTCGCAAAGAGTCGGACACGACTGAGCGACTGATCTGATCTGATCTGATCTGATGAAAAGAGACAAAGAAGCACACTACACAATGATAAAAGGATAAATCCAAGAAGAATATATAATAATTGTAAATATATACGCACCCAACATAGGAGCACCACAATATGTAAGACAGATGCTAACAAGCATGAAAGGGGAAATTAACAATAACACACCAATACTGGGAGACTAATACCCTACTCACACCTATGGATAGATCAACTAAACAGAAAATTAACAACGAAACACAAACTTTAAATGATACAATAGACCAGTTAGACCTAATTGATATCTATAGGACATTTCACCCCAAAACAATGATTTTCACCTTTTTCTCCACCACACACGAAACCCTCTCCAGGATAGATCACATCCTGGGCCATAAATTTAGCCTTGGTAAATTCAAAAGAATTGAAATCATTCCAAGCATCTTTTCTGGCCACAATGCAGTAAGATTAGATCTCAATTACAGGAGAAAAATTGTTAAAAATCCCAATATATGGAGGCTGAACAACACGCTGCTGAATAACCAACAAATCACAGAAGAAATCAAAAAAGAAATCAAAATATGCATAGAAATGCCTGTATTGCTATGAACTTTCCCTATAGGACTGCTTTTACAGTGTCCCACAGGTTTGGGGTTGTTGTGTTTTCATTTGTTTCTATGAAAAAATAACAAAACTAAACCTGTTGGACACTGTAAAGCAGTGCTAAGGGGAAGGTTCATAGCAATACAGGCATACCTCAAGAAACAAGAAAAAAGTCAAATAAATAACCTAACTCTACAACTAAAGCAACTAAAAAAGGAAGAACCCCAGGGTTAGTAGAAGGAAATAAATCCTAAAAATTTGGGCAGAAATAAACGCAAAAGAAACAAGAGACCATAGCAAAAATCAACCAAGCCAAAAGCTGGATCTTTGGAGTATAAAATTGACAAACTCATCAAGAAAAAGAAAAATCAAATCAATAAAATTAGAAGTGAAAATGGAGAGAATACAACAAACAACACAGAAATACAAAGGATCATAAGAGATTATTATCAGCAATTTGATGCCAATAAAATGGCTAACTCATTTTCACTATATTGATTCTGCCAATCCATGAACATGGTATATTTCTCCATCTGTTAGTGTCCTCTTTGATTTCTTTCACCAGTGGTTTATAGTTTTCTATATATAGGTCTTTAGTTTCTTTAGGTAGATATATTCCTAAGTATTTTATTCTTTTCATTGCAATGGTGAATGGAATTGTTTTCTTAATATCTCTTTCTATTTTCTCATTATAAGTGTATAAGAATGCAAGGGGTTTCTGTGTGTTGATTTTATATCCTGCAACTTTACTATATTCATTAATTAGCTCTAGTAATTTTCTGGTGGAGTCTTTAGGGTTTTCTATGTAGAGGATCATGTCATCTGCAAACAGTGAGAGTTTTAATTCTTCCTTTCCAATATGGATTCCTTTTATTTCTTTTTCTGTTCTGATTGCTGTGACAAAAACTTCCAAAACTATGTTGAATAGTAGCGGTGAAAATGATCACCCTTGTATTGTTCCTGACTTTAGGGGAAATGCTTTCAATTTTTCACCATTGAGGATAATGTTTGCTATGGGTTTGTCATATATAGCTTTTATTATGTTGAGGTATGTTCCTTCTATTCCTGCTTTCTGGAGAGTTTTTGTCATAAATGGATGTTGAATTTTGTCAAAGGCTTTCTCTGCATCTATTGAGATAATCAATAAAACAAATTATTTTTCAATTTGTTAATGTAGTATATCACATTGATTGATTTGCAGATATTGAAGAATCCTTGCATCCCTGGGATAAAGCCCACTTGGTCATGGTGTATGATCTTTTTAATGTGTTGTTGGATTCTGATTGCTAGAATTTTGTTAAGGATTTTTGCATCTATGTTTATCAGTGATATTGGCCTGTAGTTTTCTTTTTTTGTGACATCTTTGTCAGGTTTTGGTATTAGGGTGATGGTGGCCTCATAGAATGAGCTTGGAAGTTTACCTTCCTATGCAATTTTCTGGAAGAGTTTGAGTAGGATAGGTGTTAGCTTTTCTCTAAATTTTTGATAGATTTCAGCTGTGAAGCTGTCTGGACCTGGGCTTTTTTTTTGTTGGGATATTTCTGATTGCAGTTTCAATTTCTGTGCTTGTGATGGGTCTGTTAAGATTTTCTATTTCTTCCTGGTTCACTTTTGGAAAGTTGTACTTTTCTAAGAAAATTTGTCCATTTCTAATAAGTTGTCCATTTTATTGGCATGTAATTGTATATAGTAGTCTCTTATGATTCTTTGTATTTCTTTTTTTTTTTTTTTTTAAGGTTAAACTTCAGTCCATTTTATTCATTTATTTATTCATTCAACATTGAGTACTTAGTGCCAAAGATGTAGAAGTGACTTAGAAGTTGTCTTTCCTTT
>CAKXYN010000517.1:0-88160 GCA_935064755.1 Tragelaphus eurycerus
GCCCCCTGAATGCTTCTATGTGAAAATGTAGTTTCTATTTCTTTGTTGTTTAGTCCCTAAGTCGTATCTAACTCTTTGTGACTCTGGACTGTGGCCCACCTGCTTCCTCTGTTTGTGGGATTTCCCAGGCAAGAATACTAGAGTGGGATTTCCCAGGCAAGAATTCTTGAGTGGGATTTCCCAGGCAAGAATTCTAGAGTGGGTTTCCATTTCCTTCTCCAGGGGCTCTTTCTGACCCAGGGATCTAACCAACATCTGCTGCATTGGCAGGCGGATTCTTTATCACTGAGCCACCAGGGAAGCCATAAACTTTTAATTAAATACTTTAAGAAGTCTTAAATAATGAGTTATACGAATCAACTGGGGAAAACGCTAGAATTTTTGATAGTAAAGGTTTATTCAGAATTGAAACAATTTCACTTCCTTATTAAAAAATATACTTTTATGTGTGTGACATAAAAAAAACAGTTTTAAGACAATTATTGATTCACATGCACTTATAAGAAATAACACTGAGATCCCATGTGCCCTTTCCTCAGTTGCCCCCAAAGGTAACATCTTGAAAACTATAATGAATCCTATTAACAGCATATGGCCATTTTAAAAAATGCATTTATTTACTATTTACTTGGCTGTATTGCATTGAGTGGTAGAGAGCAGGATTTTTCACTGCCACACAGGGACTTTCTCCTTGTGGTGCCTGGGTTTAGTTGCTCCACAGCATAAGGGATCTTGGTTTCCCCACCAGGGATCAAACCCATGTTCCCTGCACTGCAAGGTGGATTCTTAACTACTGGACCACCAGGGAAGTTCCAGGACACTGCCCTTTGATTCCTATTTGATTTTGTGACATCTTCAGCTTTACTTCATTAAGTGACATTAACATTTTTTTCCCAGTAAATCAAAATTGCTTTTGTTTTGGCCTGCCAATGTAGGGAGGGCTTCCCTGGTGGCTCATATGGTAAAGACTCTGCCTGTAACGCAGGAGACCCAGGTTCAATCTCTGGGTCGGGAAGATCCCCTGGAGAATGAAATGTCAACACACTCCAGTACTCTTGCCTGGAGAATTCCATAGACAGAAGAGCGTGGCACGCTACAGCGCATAGGGTCACAGAGTCGGACACGACTGAGTGCCTAACAACGGGTTCCCTGCATCGCAAGGTGGATTCTTTACCACTAGACCACCAGGGAAGTCCCAGGACACTGCCCTTTGATTCCTTTTTGATTTGTGATATCTTCAGCTTTACTTCATTGAGTCACATTAACATTTTTTTTTCCAAGTAAATCAAAATTACTTTTGTTTTGACCATTTTAAAGATGCCTCTGAGTCATGGGGAGCTGCAAAAACAGGTCCAGCAAAGGTATTGATGGAACCAGCCTGTCTGAATCCTTTGCCCACAAGATAGAGGCAAATAAATACAACCAGAACCACCCAGAGATGAGTTAACTTCGAACAAAAACATTTCCCCCTACCTTTGCTGAAAGATGAAACAGCCCAGGCAATGTCTTAGGGTGTGTCACTTGACACCAATGACAAAGATCCTGACCCAAAGCACAGGCTAGCCCAAAGTAGCCTAGCTCAAGAATTTCAGGCAGCACATTTGGGGTAGTAGTTGGAAGTGTGTACTTTCTCCAGGGAAGCTTTAAATAAACACCTGTATTCCATTAGATAAAATGGACAAGTTTATTTATTTAAACTTACGGTCTAGCTGACAGCTTCAAGTCAGGAATGCACATGTTATCTTCCCCGCAGTCGACCAGGATGTGAGCCTGAGTTGTGCAGACATGTATCAGAAAGAATCTGAGAAAACCCACATCCCATCCTTTTTCTTGAAAATTATGAATGATCCCACAAGTCAAACCAAAGCTTTCCTTGCACTCTGCTTGAGTCCACCCAGCTAGAAACTGTGTTTGGCAGTGACCTTCCCATATAGGTTAGTTTACTTAAGAGCCCAATTCCAATTCAATCCGAAACGTCTGTAAAGAATGCTACTCTGGCAGTGTTTTGAGGATTACAGGCTGTATTGCTTCTATTACAGTCACATTTTGAACAAATTAAATCTTGGTTGCACAAGGGGAAGGGCTTCCGAAAACACAGGGATGCAGTATTTCAAGAAACGTGTTCGGAAAATCTCCCAAATGTTATAAGATGTGTGCAGGAATGAAAACAAAATGGGATGGATTTTCTCTTAAGGTCATTGGAGTGCCCAGGGCCTGAGATCATGCCATCCAAGATGGTCCAGGACCTACCTGTTCAGTAACAACGTTGTCCTTGTAGTAGTTCAATATTGGTTTCACCTCCAGACCTTCTTGAAAAGTGGATTCATCCAAACTGTAATTCAAACTAATGTTGATTGGAGATAATTTGTCTCGGAATTCAGTCTCATCCTAGAGAAAATAATCACAAACTCAAGAAAGGCTCTGTAAAATGGCTGCAAGATGTTAGCTGGTGAAAGGCAGGCAACATTTGATTTCGCTCAATGCAAGTGAATGATGAAGTAATTACCACCCCAGCAGGTTTAGGCACATGCTGATGGATGTAGCACAGAAGAGCCAGCTTCATGAATCTATATTCAGAGATGGAGTCATTTAGAGCTGTGCCTTTGATGAAATACATGCTTCCAGTGGCAATCTTTAGGTTCTCCAGATCTTCAACAACTCACATGAATGGGTCAAATCTCATAGTTAAAAGCTTATGTTCATGCTCAGACATGTCTGACTCTGTGACCCCATGGACTGTAGCCTGCCAAGCTCCTCTGCCCATGGGATTTTCCAGGCAAGAATACTGGAGTGGGTTGCCATTTCCTTCTCCAGGTCATCTTCCCAACCTAGGGATGGAACCTGGGTCTCCTGCATTATAGGCAGACTCTTTACCACTGAGCCACCACAGAAGCTCTATACATAAAAAATAGATGCACAGTAAAAGTCACTGAGAGTTTCATGAACTGGGATTTTTATTTTGATGAGGTCAGCAGAATTTATAAACCCTCTTGTGCTCAGAGGAAGAAAAAACCTCTCAATTCTCTTCCTTTCTCATCATTTCTTTAAAGTCCTCATTTGTATGAATTTCAAAATACCTTCAGAACATCTGAAGTTCCCTTAGAAAAGAACCAGAACTTTTCTGGGAGTGAGGGGGTAGCTCCAGCAATAAGATCTGGGCACACAGAAGCTCCCAAACTGTGGAGTAGGCATGCCAGCCTTCAAATGCATGCCAGCATCAGTCATAATGAGACACAGGGGTCATGCTGGCTTTTCATTCCAGAATGTATTTTTTAAAATTAACTTTTATTGGAGTATAGTTGTTTTACAATGTTGTGTTAGTTTTTGCTGTACAGCAAAGTGAATCAGCCATACATATACATACACCCCTTCTTTTTGGATATCCTTCTCATTTAGGTCACCAAAGAGCACTGAGTAGGGTTCCCAGAGCTACACAGTAGGTTCTCATTATCATCTACTTTATTTGTAAACTCTGCTTTCTGTGGGTTTTCCATTATTATGTCCCCTTAAAGAGAAGACCAACTGAACAGAGTCTTTACCAACTTACCATTGGTAAGAAGATGAAATAACTGTATCATACACATTTTGGCTTTTTAATTTAATGGAGGCTCGGGAGTTATTGTAAAAATACATTGCCTTACAATCTAAATGTCCATCGACAGAGGAATGGATAAAGAAGTGGATAAATGTGGTACATTTATACAATGGAATATTACTCGGCCATTAAAAAGAATGAAATAATGCTATTTGCAGCAACATGGATGGAGGTAGAGGTTGTCAAACTGAGTGAAGTTAAGTCAGTGGAGAAACATCGTATGACATCTCTTATAGGCGGAATCTAAAAAGAAATCATACAAATGAACTTACAAAACAGAAAGAGACTTGCAGACTTCGAGAAGGATGTAATAGTTGCCTGTACACACTGCTATATTTAAAAATGGATGACCAACAAGGATCTCCTGCATAGCACAAGGAACTCTGCTCAATGTTATGTGGAAGCCTGGATGGGAGGAGAGTTTGGGGGGAGAATGGATACATGTATAGGCAGGCCTGAGTCCCTTTGTTGTTCACCTGAGACCATCACAACATTGTTATACTCCAATATAAACTAAAAAGTTTTTTAAAAAAGAATGCATTGCTTTAAAAATATAATTATAACTTATTTTCAATAAAGCCTGTGACTGCCTCACCCTTTTCCTGAGTTGGCTCAGAGATGCACCTTGATAAAATCTGGCCAAACATCCTCATGCAGGATAAAAGTTCAAATAAATTGTGTCTGACTTTCGTGTTTTATGGAGGGGGAGGAAGAAATGAAAACCACCTGAGTTAGTATTAAGACTAAGAGTATATTCAAAACAAGAAGCAGCTTAGCAGAAATTAATGCAACATTATAAATCAACTATAATAAAAAATTAAAAGGAAAAAGAAAAAGAAGCAACTTAGGAAGTAACGGCAATACATTATTAGGTTGACTGAAGTCAGGCTCAACGTAGCAGTGTGTGGCCCTCAAGTTTCCTCCGATCAAATGAAAATAGGTATGGGTCTATGAGAACCGCTGCTGCTGCTGCTGCTTAATCATTTCAGCTGTGTCCGACTCCGTGTGACACTATGGACTGCAGCCTGCCCATTTCCTCTGTCCACGGGATTCTCTAGGCAAGAGTACTAGAGTGGGTTGCCACGCCCTCCTCCAGGGGATCTTCTCTACCCAGGAATCAAACCCAGGTCTCCTGCATTGAAGGCAGATTCTCTACCATTGAGCCACCAGGGAAGCCCATGAGAACCACTGTGATGGTTTAAATGGAGAAAAATGATTGGAGTTTTGATTTGAATGTGAGAGGCCAAAAAGGTTTGATTCTGGAACACTTACTCGAAGGTAAACAATAAAATCCTGGCACTGGAGGGATTTCTGCCCTTTTATCACGAGAGGGAAGACGAGATGTGACTGATGGTTATCGAGGAAGAGTGTACGTTTAATGGCTCCTTTTTGTTTCAGGGTGTCTAACTGCACCTCAGCGGTCAGGCCTAAAGGACAGAAAGACGTAAAGCAAATATAATCCAGAAAGGAAAAGTATTCAGTGAATGCAATGCTTTATTAGAGAGAATTCCCACTTCAACTTGCTTATTCAGGAAACATTTTTGCCATAGTTGGGATCAAAAACGATACATGAACTGTGTAGATTTGATAAAATACTCCCCACACTTAAAAACTTGTTTTATGATGGTTTTGCACAAAGTCATTTTTCCCCATACTTGTATCTGTTTTTACAGACAATACCAATTATTCAAGGAATATTTAGTAGAAGTTCCCATATATATAATAGAACTTTTTGTGTGAATAAAGAGCTCTCTGAGAGTTTCACATGGTCTATGCAGTGAAGTGCTTGTCCTTAGTTGCTCGTCATATCCGACTCTTTGCAACCCCATGGACTGTAGCCTGCCAGGCTCCTTTGTCCATGGGATTTTCCAGGCAAGAATACTGGAGTGGGTTGCAATTTCCTCCTCCAGGGGATATTCTTGATCCCGGAATCAAACCTGTACCTCCTGCATTGCAGGTGAATTCTTTACCCACTGAGCCATCGGGGAAGTCCACTTACGAGTGATTTTTCTTAATATGGTAGAGGAGTAGAAAATGAAAATATGCTCACCTATTGTGTTTGCAATGTTCTGGCCTGCCACAGATGCACACACTTTTAAAGAAAAGCTAGAGAAAATAATAGTTAATAGTTTTCTGGTTAATAAACTTTTCAGTCTGAAGCAGCAATCTTTCTTTTCCTCACCCCAGATAAACAAATATGTTATTTTTCCTCTATACTTCTCTTAGTACACACAAAATTAAACAAATAAATGTGCACATATTTACTATTTATTGATTGATATATATACATATATATATCTTACAAGTCTAATACAATTAAGAAAGGTGATATTATTACATAGGAAGGTAATGCTTGGAAATATTACTGCTGCTGCTGCTAAGTCGCTTCAGTCATGTCCGACTCTGTGCGACCCCATAGACGGAAGCTCACCAGGCTCCCCTGTCCCTGGGATTCTCCAGGCAAGAACACTGGAGTGGGTTGCCATTTCCTTCTCCAATGCATGAAAGTGAAAAGTGAAAGTGAAGTCGCTCAGTCGTGTCCGACTCTGTGCGACCCCACGGACTGGAGCCTACCAGGCTCCACCGTCCATGGGATTTTCCAGGCAAAAGTACTGGGGTGGGGTGCCATTGCCTTCCCCGGGAAATATTACTAGAGGTCAACTAATTTAATCAGTGGATTCATTAATCAATTACTTGCTATCTTTATTCAAGAAATACATATAAATATCTTCCATGTGCCAGGAAGTAAAGAATTGGGCAGAATAGTAAGGGGGAACCTTAGTGATACAGCCTGGAGGTGACCCCAATTTGAGGAATCTGGCATGTTTGGTGCATTAGAGCAGGACCAGGAAGCTGAAGCAAGTGAGGATTGGTTGATCAGTAGAGAACAGGACTTTGAAAAATCACATTAAAGAATTTGCATTAAGAGGTGCAAACTTGTAGATAAAAAATAAGCTATAAGGACATATTGTACAACATGGGAAACATAGCCACTGTTTTATAATAACTATAAATGGAGTATAACCTTTAAAAATTGTGAATCACTATACTGTATACCTGTAATTTATATAACATTATACATCCACTACACTTCAGTTTAAAAAAAAAAAGAATTTGGACTTAATTCAGAGAGGCATGGAGCATCACAGTACAATGAACCAGAATCTACTTTCCTTGGAAGCAGATGGACACTCAGCAGTTTCTTGTCAGGGCTGGGATATAATTGGAGACAGAGATACCAGAAGAGGAAGGGAAAAGAAAGAAAATGGGGCGAGGAGAAAGGCTGTCTCAGGCTCTGTTGGCACAATGATACTGTGTGTAAGGCCACTACAGAGAAGACGGAGGGGACTTCCCTGGGGATCCAGCGGTTAAGGCCCTGTACTCCCAGTGCAGGGGGCCTCAGTTCAATCCCTGGTCGGGGAACTAAGATCCCGCATGCTGCCTGGCATGGCCAAAAAAAGAGAAGATAGATATGCAAGAGAGATCTTTATAGTTTTTACTCGAACGTGTCTTAAACCCAATCCAGGGAGGGGCCAGCTGTGGCGTGTAGGACAGCGTGCACTTGGATCTGGCCATGGAGGGAATGAGGACTGGCCAGTAGTCTGCCTGCCTGTTGCTTGTTCTAAACTCCCTACGGAAAAATGTCAAGCTCTAAAAGCCAGCATTCACGAGGAGGCTTTTTCACATTTCTCAGGAAGTGAAAATACAAGAAAATACTTAAGTATGATTTAATGACAGCCTTAACATTGTTTATTAGTAAATACTATAGTATGATTTGAACATTTCTACAGAATCCAAAGGGAGTAAATAATCCCTCGTTGTGCTTTAATTATGTGTCAGCTTCCTGTGTCAAATATAATGAAGATGTGTCACATCTGGGATTCATCGAGCTCCTGTGACCTCAGTCAATGTCTCCCTTCAGGGTAAATAATTTGCCACATACCATTAAGCCAAACGTTTCCCGAGACGTCTCTGCTATTTCAAGTGTTTGTACCACTTCCCCAGAGAAATCACAAATTCCAGCCCACTTCTACTTCAGTTGGAATTACTCAAGATAGACAAACAGTGAATCACATCTTTAAATTTTGTAGCAGGTCTGGCTTTCAAAGCTGGAATTTTTTTCTGTGTCCGACTTTATTTGGAAGTACTTGGTTACATGTTAAAATTGTACATTGGCTTTTTTTTTTCTGTTCATCCTTACATCAAACAGACAAAACTCATTAGCTTGTATAAGATAAATTCGTATTTGTAATAAAATGATCTATATGTAGATTGAAATAATTTTACATACAGTATTTTGCTTAACACAATTAAGAAACAAAATTTTTTGCAAAATAAAGTTATGAATGTGAACATTATCTCCTCTTTGGGAGATGAATTTGATTGAGAAATGATGTTATCAGTTGAAGGGTTACTTTTGATTTACAAAATGTGTGTGTGTGTGTGTGTGTGTGTGTGCGCGCGCGCGCGCGCGCGCTCAGTCACATCCAACTCCTCGACTCTGTGGACCAGAGCCTACTAAGTTCCTCTGTCCATGGGATTTACCAGGCAAGAGTACTGGAGCGAGTTGCCATTTCCTTCAGGGAATTTTCCCAACCCAGGGACTGAACCTGTGTCTCTGTGTCTCCTACATTACATGAGTGCCACTCGGGAAGCTCCGTCAGTGTTACTCTAAACTTGGTTCCCCCTCTCTGTTACCGTTATATCATTAAGTGGACGATTTTAGCTTTTTCATACTGAATTATTGATAACAGCAGTCCAACCTACATATTTTGTTTACAGATGTTTTTAAGCCAAAAAAAAAGAGTTGCCAAGTTATAACTTTCACAGCACTCTGCTCTGATGGAAAAAGAAAACCTCTCTGAACTATTCATTCTGAATTTAGAAAAATATTTCTCTTCTATATAAACAGACACATGTACATCATGTGTATATTGTTCTTTGGCCATGCAGCATGTGGGATTTTAGTTCCCTGAACAGGGATCCAACTTGCACCCCCTGCAATGGAAATGTGTATAGTCTTAACCACTGGAATGCCAGGAAGTCCCCACCATATGTTTTATGAAACAGATTATTAAGTACACTTACAGGTCTTCATCTAATTACGATAAACACTTGAGTTGTTGGGAAAAGCTGTGAATGATTATTAAATTATAATTAAAAATTTAAACTGTTGGGCTATACTTCTGGTGCGTCAGAAAGCAGGACAGTATATCACAAATCCTCTAACACTAGTCCTAACCTGATGCAATAAAGGTTGGAATAATTATTCTGTGAAGTAATGGTGTTCATAGCCATGTATGGAAGAGGAAGAATGAAATGTGAAATGGGACTTAAAAATACAAAGCACTTCAGTTTTCAATCGAGCTAATTCAATAGTCTTTCAATGATAGCTAATAATAGATTTTACATAAAGTTAGGTGTAACTGAAAAGTTTTTATCAAATTTGAAAAGGGGACAGTTTATGAACTTATACATTTGTAAAATATTTTTTATTAATTTTAATTTTTCTCATTCAATAACAACTATATGAATATTTATAGGCTGACTATTTTGTTTTCTAGTTTAGAAATGCAAGTAGCAGAAACTTTTAAACCTACATAGCTGTTTGAAAGGTACAGAAATTCACATTGAGGGAAATGGAGAACTATTTTCCAGTTAGAGGTTGACTTAATAGCTTTCATATGTACAATATAAAATTATATCAAATACAGACAAAAACTACAGAAAAGAAAATCAACAAATACCTTTCAATAATTTTGGAAATACCGAACTAAATTCCTATAACAAATCTTAAAAAGTATTCGAGAAACACATTTGAGACTGAACCCACTATTAATTTCGGATCTTCTAACACTCTGAGTCACCCATTCAAAATTTTTTCATGTGAAAATGAAACCTCTTTCAGAAAATGGATGCAACAGAATCAAACAAGTAACTGTTATTTGCCCACATAACAAATTGTATTTCATCTAAGTAATCTGATTTAATGCAACAAGAGTTCATGAAAAAAAAATTCTTGTTGAAAAGTAATATTCTTTCCACAAGACCAAACAGATCCTGTGATCCGTTGAAAACACCAAAAACTTAAAAAAAAATTCAAAAACCAGAAAATCCCTAGAAAAGATAATCTAGTTCATAGGAAGATTTTACACCAGAGTGTGCCCTACACATATGCTTTAAAGAACTCAGTCTAGAAGTCCATTCAGTCATGAACGTGCAGACAGAGGACGTGGGGACACATGCTCAAGTAGCCCTCATTCTTCCTTTCATGTTCATTTCATCCAGGGTTCAGAGAGATGCTGGCTTTTTCACATATTTCCTCAGATCAGGCTTTCATTATAATATTTTATGGTTTCATACCCTTTTAAAATGTGCCCAGGACATTTCCCAGTTACTTTCAGAAGCTGGTTAAGGGGAAAACAGTGCTCCCCAAATTGAGAGGTCCCAGCAAAGGAATTCTTCAAGGTCTTCCACACCCCTTATCCTCCACCCTTAAAGGCTCTGATTCCTGTATGAACCCCTGTCCAGAGGCCATGAGCAACATGCTGAAACTGGCTGGGAATACATTCTATAACAGTGGTCCCCAACCTTTTTGGCACAAGGAGTTGATTTCATGAAGACAGTTTTTCCACGGAGCAGGGGTTGGGGGAGATGGTTTCAGGATGATTCAAATGCTTACGTTTACTGTGAACTTTGAAGTGAAGTGAACTCGCTCAGTCATGTCCGACTATTTGTGACCCCGTGGACTGTAGCTGGCCAGGCTCCTCTGTCCATGGGATTCTCCAGGCAAGAATACTGGAGTGGGTTGCCATTTCCTTCTCCAGGGAATCTTCCCAACCCAGGGATCGAACCCTGGTCTCCCACATGGCAGGCAGATGCTTTATCCTCTGAGCCACCAGGGAATCCCTGTGAACTTCACTGTGAACTTTACTTCTAATGCTGACGCTAGTTTGACAGGAGGTACCGGGCCACAGTCTGGAGGTTGGGGACCCCTGTTCTAAGGGTCTAGACTGATGTGTTCTGCATTCTGACTTTCTCAGGAACTGACCATATCATCTGAGTTATTCCATATCTTCTAGAAAATGGGGGCAGATCTAAAATACTCCAAATATTTGTTGATTTTTCAGAGTGTGTATGTGTGCTCAGTCGTGTCTGACTCTTTGTGACCCTGTACACTATAAACCGCCAGGCTCCTCTGTCCATGGGATTCTCCAGGCAAGAATACTGGAGTGGGTTGCCATTTCCTCCTAAAGGGGATCTTTCCAACCTAAGGATTGAACTCTCCAACCCAGAGATTGGGGCTTCCCTTGTAGTTCAATCAGTAAAGAATCTGTCTACAATGCAGGAGACCCAGGTTCGACTCCTGGGTCGGGAAGATCCCCTGGAGGAGGAAACAGCAACCCACTCCAGTATTCTTGCCTGGAGAATCCCACAGACAGAGAAGCCTGGTGGGCTACAGTCCATGGGGTCATAAGAGTCAGACACAACTTTGTGACTAAACCACCAAACCACCCCGGGATTGAGATGTCTCTGGCATCTCCTCTGTTGCAAGTGGATTCTTTACCACTAGCGCCACCTGGGAAGCCCTGGATGTTGCACCGAACTTTAAAAAGTGGGTTTGTTGCCTCCAGACTAGTGACTGTGTGAGAAGTGTGGAGCAATCGGAGATGTTTACTGGGTCCTACCCTGTGCAGATGGTAGGGGGTGAGGAACTATTGGAATCTATAGCAAAGAGGGTCTTACATGGTACCTGTATTTTAGAGACCAAAAAGTCATGATCCTTGGGAGGGGGAGTAGTTTTTTTTTTTTTTTTTTTTTTTGATTTCTTGATCTCGGTTTGGACAGTGGTTTTGGCTGTGTTCCAATTTTGTTCTAATGTCAGAGGGTGAGTCAGGGTGATGGTATGGTTGAATTGTGTGGAGATGTTACCAATAGGATACCCCTGAGGGTGTTTGCCTTCAAAGCAGAGAGGTATGTTATAGCCTCTGTTAAATTGGTTATAACATGCCCAGGTTGTGGGTTTGATAAGTTGCCAGGAATGAGTTCTATATGTTCTTTTAAAATCTGGAGAAAGAAGGATCCTACATAGTCGGGCCCAAAAGTTGTGGTTCTGGGGTCAAGCTGGGCAATTGCATAGGCTGAGACACTGGGCCAAGCTTGTGTCTATATCAGAGAATATTACCCTAAAGCATTACCCAATAAGACAGACTTCTGACCCTGGAAGACCTACATACCGAGAAGCAAACTGGCAGTTCCTTGAGCTGTGTTACACTCAAGGTCTATTTCTTGGTCCTTTCAGGTGACTGGCCAGATTCAGAAAGAAAATTCTCAGATGTCTAAGCTGTGTTCTCCTACAGTACAGGCTAAGGAACCATAATTTTACTGCTGCTTCTGATGATGAGATCATAGCCCCCCAAATATAGGTGAGGACACAAATATCTCTATAACATTTACCTTCCATCTCATTGTACATGTGAGGTTATAAAACTTACATCTGTCTTCAGCACAGAAAGTGAGTAATCTGACCCAATCTGACCCATTATTTTAAAAAAAGACAATACATATGTCTGGAAAGTGTTTATAAGCATATGCAAATACAGCGTCAAGATTTTTTGGATTATATTTTCAGTTTGTTTAATGTTGATTTTAGTATGCCAAGATTCTAAAAGAACTCCAAGATTCACTGGGCTGGGAATTTTCTCAGGTTAGTTTTGTTTCTCATCTCATGTGGCACCTGTAGATGGAGACATACCCTTCACATAAGTCGACAGAGAAAGATCAGCATTGTGGCAGTTACTTTTTTTTTTAATAGACTAACTCCTGGCTACTCGGATGTGGTGCTCAGACCGGCAGCATCAGCACCACTTTGGAGCATCTTCAGAAACACAGTCTCAGGTCCCGCCCCTGATTTATGGCCCCCGAAGTGCAGGTTCACGAGATTCCCAGGTGATCTGAGTTCACACAAGAAGGCAAGAAGCACTGTAGAAACTCACCAGGCCACAGGTGCCACTGATTCTGGAATCAGGCAGGTTTTGTTTTCCAGATTGATGATCACTGGCTGCAGGAGAAGTAGGGCTCCCACCGTCACAACTGGCCTCGCTCTGCAGGGAGAAGACGCATGGCTTTAACCAGTCCTGCAAGCAGCAGGCAGAAGCCACTGCCAACATTCCCAGCCCCAGTGCCAAGAGTTCCCCTCACTGCGCGAACAGGTGGGCTCCGGACTCAACCAGCTACATTCAGACACCTCTGGTTGCTCATGAATATTATGGAGCTGTGAGACTGTGGAGCAAAGCCGCATTCACGGACCTGCTCTGTCTATGGAGTGCTCACGGTATTTTGGTGACATGGCTATGAAATACTTCCCTGGGATCTGCTAGTCTATCCACATCACATCTGAATATGAAGAAATACATCATCCTACAGTCACTTACATCACACCTGTAAGTACTTGAATTTTTATTTTATTTATTTGGAGGTGCCAGGTCTTAGTTGTGCCATGTGGGATCTAGTTCCCTGACCAGGGATTGAACCTAGGTTCCCTGCATTGGTAGCGTGGAGTCTCAGCCACTGGACCACCCAGAAGTCCCTGGATAGGGAATTTTAAATGTTTTTTGCTTTGTTATTTTTTTACTTTTTTTTTTAAAAAAATTTACTTACTTTTAATTGAAGGATAATGGCTTTACAATATTGTGTTGGTTTCTGCCATACATCAACATGTATCAAGCCGTAGGTATATATGTGTCCCCTCCCTCTTGAACCTCCCTCCCACCTCCCACCCCATCCCACCCCTCTAGGTTGTCACAGAGCACCAGTTTGAGCTCCTGACTCAAACAGCGAATTCCCTACAACCTATTATACAGAGTGAAGTAAGTCAGATAAAAACAAATATCATATATAAATACATGTATCTGATACTGATGAACCTATTTGCAGGGTAGCAATGGAGATGCAGATATAGACAATACACTTGTGGACACAGCGGGAAGGAGAAGGAGAGAGTAATATGCAAACATACACACTACCATATGTAAAATAGTGAGGATTTTTAAATGTTGATTGGCAATTTTCTAGCCATTTGCAGATTGACCTAAACCCATGAGGGTGGGTGGACTCATTCTGTGCTTCATACAGAGCAATGGTTCTCAATCCTGATTGCACAACAGAAGCAGCCAACAGCTTTAAAACAGAAACCAGACCCAGGATCACCCACAGATCAATTGAATCAGAACACCTGGGGGGTCAAGGCCAGGCACTGGAATGTCAAACACACCCTCCAGGTGATTCTGTTGTGCAGCCAAGCTGGAGGAGAGGGACTAATACAGAGTAAACTCAGTTCCAACCACCCAGGTGAGGATAAACCAGACAAGAAAGTAAATCACTGGGAAAGGGAAAGGGGCAAATTTTTAAAGTTTGGTGTCAAGACAGGAGAGCTGGGAGCCAGATCTCCAGATGACAATGTGAGATGATGCTGTGCTGCTTAAGTGTTCCTCTGACAGGTGGGAGGGCTGGGCCATGAGGCAATGTGTTGTTTAGGGCACTGCCTTAAAGGATTTCATGATTATCATAATGGCGCCTAGTGGGAATTGTCCTAAACTCCTTTATATTATCTGTATGCTGTTAGGTGATTTTTATTTTCAATATTGTGTGAGCTCCAGTCCTTGGAAAAACAGGTTAGACAGGATTAGACACACAAGACATTTATTAAGGTAAACACCTATGAAGGAAAAAGAGGAGAGAGGAGGCTAGGAGTCAAGAGCGTGATGTAGGTCTGATCTCTGGGAATGAACAAGGAAAGAAAAGGCAACCTGGAAAAGAAGCTCCAGCTGGGGCACTCGGGGAGGAGGGTCTTAAGCCAAAGTTGCCTGTTTGTGGAGCTCCAGGTGGGCCTGTGTTTGTATCCCTATTGTGTCCAGTAATTGACTGGGAGCCGTTTATGGGAAACAGGGCCTTGTTGCAAATGTAGATTCAGAGCATAGTGGCTGGAATACAAGTCAATTGCACTCTATCATCTCCAAGTGCCTCTTGCCTGGAAAATCCCATGGACGGAGGAGCCTGGTAGGCTGCAGTCCATGAGTGCACTAAGAGTCAGACACCACTGAGCGACCTCACTTTCAATTTCCTGCCTTGGAGAAGGAAATGGCAACCCACTCCAGTGTTCTTGCCTGGAGAATCCTAGGGACGGGAGAGCCTGGTGGGAGGCCATCTATGGGGTCGCACAGAGTCAGACACGACTGAAGGGACTTAGCAGCAGCAGCAGCTCCAAGTGCTGCTGCTTCATGGCCACAAACACAGCCCCAATCCTTCCTGTACTTTGAGCATTTCAATCACCTGATTCTCTACTCCCTGAAATGGAGAGTGGCTGGTATACATCAGCTCTCTGAGGATGTCTTAGTACTGATGGAGATAATCCTACCTCCTTGAGGAAACCAACTTTAGAATCCCTTGGGGAGTTGACCTAGGTTTGTGCTAGATTATGTGCCCAGAACACCTGGATCAGCTCTCTGCCTTTTGATACCTTTCCTGGTGTCTTACATTCCTGTAACACTTTTAAACGTGAAAACAGAATCTCAATTTTTGATCACTGCCTACTGGTTACTTATTATTCTGTTTACATGCACAGTCTCAATCCTTTTAAGAAAACAACTTTATAATGTAAGTATTATATGCCCATTTGACATATGAAAAAAAAAAATCTGAGGCTCAGAAAGTTATATAAGCTTGCCCAAGATTACAAATGGGTGAGTGTCTGGAATGGCCAGGTTTTTCTTTTTTTTTTTTTTTTAAGCAACACAAATTTATTGACACCAAGGGATCAGGAGAAGCATGTTTTATCTGAAAGCTCTAAGGAAGGATTCATTCAGGGGTCTGTCCTAGCTTCTGAAAGTTCTTCACTTGTGGCAGCCTAACTCCAGTCTTCACATGGTCTTCTCCTTGTATGCATGTCTGTCTCTTCACAGTGCATTCTTTTTATAAGAACAACAAATTGGATTAGAGGTGCAATGGCTAGGTATTTTAAAATCCAGATCTGTCATATTTGAATTGTTCAATGCTTGCTTTTGGAGACTACCAATTCTTGGATAGTATTTCTATTTCCTAATTTAGTGTCCACACTTGATTACAGAGGCCAGGGTACATAATACCATTCCCCTGCCCCACCTTCCTTATCTATAAGCACATTTTAATGCATTTCCAAAGCAAAGAGAAGTATTTAAATGGAGGGCCATCTAAAAAGTGTGTCATTTTGTAAGTTCCACTACGATTCATATCTTATTTAACATTATGCTAGTAGAGGCTGAAAGTTTGGTCATGAGATATGAGAACAAAAACAGAAAGGTTGAAAGAAAGGGAAAAATACTGAGGGGAAAATATTCCTCCAGACTTTAAAAAGAGCATCTAAATGTTCTCCAAAATAAATAATTGGGATATACTCTTTAAGGCAAAACTAAAAACAAAGAGGAAATGCATCTGAAACAACTAGAAGAATGTGTGCATCCATGAAAAAATAAAGAAAATGTAGTATACATATTCAACAGAATACTGTTGCTGCTAAGTCACTTCAGTCGTGTCTGACTCTGTGCGACCCCACAGATGGCAGCCTACCAGGCTCCCTGGTCCCTGGGATTCTCCAGGCAAGAACACTGGAGTGGGTTGCCATTTCCTTCTCCAGTGCATGAAAATGAAAAGTCAAAAGTGAAGTCACTCAGTCGTGTCAGACTTTAGTGAGCCCATGGACTGCAGCCCACCAGGCTCCTCCATCCGTGGGATTTTCCAGGCAAGAGTACTGGAGTGGGGTGCCATTGCCTTCTCCCAACAGGATACTATTCAGCCACAAAAAGGGAAATCTTGCCTTTTGTGACAACACAGAAGGACCTTGAGAGTATGTTGCTTAGTGAAAAATTCAGAAAAAGACAAATATCATATGATCTCACTTACATGTACAACCTAAAAACAAAATCAAAATCACAAGATGAACATATAGATACAGGGAACAGCTTAGTGGTTGCCAGAGATGGCAGTGAGAGGAGGTGATAGAAATGGGTGAAAGTGGTCAAAAGTACAAACGTCTAGTTATAAGTAAGTCATGGGGATTTATTATTTATAAGATAAGTCATACAGCATGGTGCTTATAGTTAATAATACTGTGTTATTGTTATATATACAGTATACTGAAAAGTTGCTAAGAGGGTAGATCTTACAAGTTCTTATCGCAGGCCAAAAAAAGTTGTAACTATGTGGTGATGGATGTAAGTAACGAGACTTATCATGGTAATCATTTTGCAATATATACAAATATTGAATGTCATACACCTGAAGTTAATATGTTATAATTAAAAAAAAAGAACATTTGCAGACCAGCAACCACATACCTGTAAACTGCTACTTTTCCTATTCCAAATGCACCCACAATTAAATCTAAAAAAAAAAAAACACAAAACAGAAGCACAAATTTTATAGAATTGCTCAAAACTCATAATTAATTATAAATAGCACAGAGAGCAACCTGACATGCCAATTGCAGAATGAGAGTCATACAAACAAGAACAGCAAACAAATCACGGCTTTCTTAAGGCATTTTGGAAAGGATATAGGAACTTCACTGTAACTCAATATGACACATAAATCCATAGATCTCCAACCCTACTGGACACAGGAAGGCCAGCCTTCTAGAAATGCTTCAGATACTCGTCATAATGCCATATCCTCCAGACCCCAAGGCACACACCTTAAATCGTAAGGGAAGAAGCGCCTATGTCTCTATTTCTGATCTGTAAATAAGATCATAGTGGTGATCTGAATGGGAAGGAAGTCCAAAAGGGAAGGGATATATGTGTATGTATGTCTGATTCATTTAGCTATACAGTAGAAACTAACATAAGATTGTAAAGCAACTATACTCCAATGAAAAACTTATTTAAAAAGAAAAAAGGACTTCCCTGGTGGTCCAGTGGCTAAGACTCTGCACTCCCAATGCATGTGGCCTGGGTTCAATCTCTGGTCTGGGAACTAGATCCCACATGCTGCAACTAAATAAATAAATAGAAAAAAAGGGGGACGGAAGCATATGCTAAGTGCTACTATGCACTAGGCTCATCACACATACTGTTTTATCATCCCCCTATCAGCAACAATCCTATAAGGCAAGTGTTTTTCCAGTGAAGTAGAGCAGTTTGGCTGCCATCTTACCTCAGCCTTTTGCTGAGCCTTTCAAATACGTGGGTGGCGAGTATGGTTTTGGCAGAGTGACTGGTAGTATATGAAATAACTGACATATCATTATAGCAGTCTCTCTTTATTAATGGTTTTGCTTCTTTGGTTTCAGTTACCTGTGGTCAACCACAGTCTGAAAATATTAAGTGGAAAATTCCAGAAATAAAAAACTCATCATCAAACTTTTAAACTGCATGCTGTTCTGAGCAGCGTGATGAAATCTCATGCCATCCTGCCTGGGATGTGAATGACCTCTTGGTCCAGCATGTCCTATCTGTAGTCGCTTAGTAGCCAACTTGGTGTCTCAGTGCTTCTTCAAGTGACACTTATTTTACTTAATAATGGCACTAAACTGCGAGAGGAGTGATGCTAGGGACTTCCTTGGTGTTCCACTGGTTAATATTCCACGCTTCCAATGCAGGGGGTGTGGGTTCAATCCCTGGCCAGGGGAACTAAGATCCTGCATGCTGCAGGGCATGACCAAAAAAAAAATTAAAAAGGCGTGATGCTAGCAATTAAAATGTGCTAAAGATAAGTCCTAAGTTATTCCTTTAGGTGAAAAGGTGAACATTCTCCACTTAGTAAGAAACAAAATCCTATGCTAAAGTTGCTAAGATCTACAGTAAGAACAAATCTTATATATGTGAAACTGTGAAGAAGAAAAACAACTCATGCTAATTTTGTGGTCCCACCACAAGCTGCAAAAGTTAAAACCACAGTAGGTGAGAAGTAATTAGCTAAGACTGAAAAGACACTGAATTTGTACAATAAGATGTTTTGAGTGAGAGACCAGATTCACATAACTTTTATTAGTTATAATTGTTCTACTGTATTTTTAGTTATTGTTGTTAATCTCTGTACCTAGTTAATAAATTCATCTTTATGTATAGGAAAAAACATAGTATCCAGAGGGTTCAGTACTCTCCGAGGTTTCAGGCATCCACTGAAAGTCTTGGAACATATGCCCCCATGGATAAGCAGGGAAACTATAATAATAGTAAATAACAACAACAATGCTAATAATCAATAACACATATCGAACACTTATTCTAGGCCAGGAATCCTTTTAACGAATTTACTTTAAGTGATTCCTAGCAAGTTAAGAAGTCTTTATTATTAGCACAATTTTGCAGAAGAGGAATTTGCTTTTTGTTTCTATTTATTTTGTTGCAGTAGAGTTGCTTTACCACAGTGTGTCAGTTTCTGTTGTACAACAAAGTGAATCAGCTGTATGTATACATTTATCCCCTCTTTTTGGATTCCCTTCCCATTTAAATCAGCACAATCAGCACAGAGTATTGAGTAGAATGCCACGTGCTATACAATAGGTTCTTACTAGTGTTCTATTTTATACATAGAGTATGTACATATCAATCCCAACCTTCCAATCCACTCCTCCCCACTATCTTCCCACCTTGGTATCCGTACGTTTGTTCTCTACATCTATGTTTTGGCAGAAGAGGAATAATTTGAGGCTTAGGGAGGAGGCTCATGTATAAATTCACTGATGAGTCGCAAAGAGTCAGACATGACTGAGATAATTTCACTTTCACACACATACATAAGAGGTGAAGCTGGGTTACAGCAGGACTGGGCAGCAGAGAAGTCTTAGACTCTTTGAGGAGTAATGTTCACAACAATCTCAGCGATTGGCTAATACACAGGCGGAACTCTCCAGTTTTCTTAATCTCATGTATGATGCTTATTTTTTCTCAGGAGGTACAACCAAGCACAAATGAAAATGATCATGGCTATATCTGCAAAGCAAAATTTAGATGCAGAGATGGGAAAATTGGACTTGGCAGAATTAACAGCCACAGAAGAAAACTTACAATAGCTGAAACCATAATTGGTTAATTCCAGTAGAACTGAGGTGAAAATGAAAAAAAGACAGGGAAACTTCTTTGGCCATGCCATATGGAAAAACAATCAAGGAATTAAATTGGTTTAATGGAGTTTGTACAGGAAAATGATTTGTAGCCACATGCC
Source organism: Tragelaphus eurycerus (assembly GCA_935064755.1). Lineage (NCBI taxonomy): Eukaryota > Metazoa > Chordata > Mammalia > Artiodactyla > Bovidae > Tragelaphus > Tragelaphus eurycerus. Next base: position 19,796 of record CAKXYN010000517.1, read on the forward strand.
CTTGGCATTCACCTTTCCAGACAAAGGAACTGGTCAGACTGCAAGCAACTATGATACTTCTCTAGGGGCTTCTCTTGGCTGGGCCAGGGCATTACCCTCAGCCCATGATGGATGGGGACTGGATAGATACCTAGGTCCACGAGCTAGCAAGGCTTCTTTCTTAGGGTGACTCTAAGGCATGTGCTTCCTGTCTCCAGACTTCCCCAGTGAGACAAAGCCCTAGTTGCTCACCCAGCCAGCCTCGTGATAATAATCTTTCCTTTTCACATCTCTCTTCCCTACTTCCTTAGCAATGATTTCTGGGGGTTATTCCTCAAATAAACTACTTATTTTCTAATAGTTAATGTCTGCTCTTAAAGAACCCAACCAAAGACAATAATTCTTATGCAAAATGTTTTTTTTTTTTTTTAAACAGACATATCTTCAGGATTAAAATCAGTCAAAATATCTCTGGTTACATGGAAGAAATATAAGTGTCCACCAACAGATGAATGAGTAAAGAAGATGGATACACACAACACATACGCACACACGCAGGACTATTAGTTGGTCATTAAAAAAATGAAATATTGCCATTTGCAGCAACAAGGATGAACCTAGAGATAATTATACTGAGTGAAGTCAGAGAAAGATAAATATTATATGATCTTACTGATATCTAAAAAATTATACAAATGAATTTATATACAAAACAGAAATAGGCTTACAGACATAGAAAAGAAACATTATCAAAGGGGAAAGAAAAGGGACAGAAATAAATTAGTAGTGTGGGATTAACAGATATACATCAATATACATAAAATAGATAAACAAGAATATACTGTATAGCATAGGGAACCATATTAAACATTTTTGAATAAACTATAAAGGAAAATAATCAGAACATATATATATATACATATAACTGAGTCACTTGGCTGTATAGCTGAAACTAACACAATATTGTAAATCAACTATACTTCAATTTAAAAAGTTGAAAGTTTCTTGTTATCTAGAAATAGCATCGGATTCAGATGATAGACTCAGGGCTGGACTCCAAAAATCCATATTTTAAAAGATGTGCATGCTAATGTTTAATTGGAGAAGGAAATAGAAACCCACTCCAGTATTCTAGCCTGGAGAATTCTATGGATAGAGGAACCTGGCAGGCTGTTGTCCGTGGGATTTCAAATGGTCGTACAAGATTGAGTGACTAAACAACAACATTCAACAAGTCAAATGAAGGTCATCTAGTAGGGGTCCCCAGCCTCCAGGACCTAATGCCTGATGATCTGAGGTGGAGCTGATGTAATAATAATAGAAATAAAGTATACAATAAATATAAGGCCCTTGAACCATCCCCAAGTCATCCCAGCCCCCACTCCTGGTATGTGGAAAAAGTTTCTTCCACGAAACCAGTCCCTGGTGCCAGAAAGGTTGGGGACTGCTGAAGGGAGCTCCATCTGTGAGATTAAGGAAGACAGTAAGTCAAGGGCTACAACTTGAGTATCTATGACTCATGGAATAAAACACTCTTTTCCAAGGGTTCAAGTCTATAAAGTCAGAAAGCAAAGTTTCTAAGTCTACCAGTTTTGCAAACATATCAGAATTTCACCATTTTCAATGATTTTCACCTTTTTTTCTGTTGACATTCGTCTCTCCCTGCACAACAGTGCATTTTTGCTGTCAGAGGAAAAAGCTACTGATTTGAAGAAACACGGACTCCGTCCTTCCTGTGTAATCTGAACTCCAGTATTTAGACAAGTGCAGTACAGGTGGCACTCGGTCTGATCTGCGTCTATTGACACAACACCAGACAGGAAAGTTCCATTACGAAAACTGATTCCAAGGGATCGTGCACGTTGTTTTTGTCTCCAAATAAGGTGAAATGTTTATATCTGGAGATTGGACACTTTATAAATAACAGGCAAATTGTAAGCATTGACTCTTTGGAAATGACCAAGAAAAAAGACTATAAGCTCTTCCAGGGCAGGAACCTTTCTTCGGGTTTGCATATGACAAAGATTTTATGGAATGGCAGGGGCTGAAATAAAGGAAGAAAGAAAGAATCTTTGTATCCACAGCACCAGGCATACTGTCAGAAACAGGGCAGGGACTTTATCCTCCTATGAAATGGGAGGAAAAGTAATCATGAGATAATATACTGAAAAAGAGAGAGATGAAGGAAATGGAACAATTATTAAGACAGGCGAATGTCAACTATCATGCTGCTGAATTTTTGCATGTGCTCTTGAAAGTGTTGGGAGACATACACACACACACACTTCAGAGCTTGCATCATGATCAGATTGTCACTATAGAGGAGAAGCTGAGAGTCACACTCCTGACCATCAGGGGCAGGAGTGCTTTTTCTTTGGGAACTTTGATTCCTAGGCCTCAGGGTGGGAATTTTCCTACTCGGGAAAACTCAAGTAACTGGCAAAACAGGCCATGATTTTATTTATTTTTTTCATGAGAATGTGGCCACAGTTATTCAGAGGCTGAGAAAACAGTTATCTACTACTAAAGTATGCTTGTCACCTAGGTATTGTGCCTGCTGGAAAAGGCCAGAAGCATCTGTGCTCAGGGTCTTAAAATTATCAGATTTCTCTAGGGGAGGAGACTGGATCTGCTCATTTGTGTTTCTAAGTAATCTGTCTTTCTAAAATATGTGACTTGTTTTGATAAGTATTATGTGATTTCCAAATATACATATGCTATTATAGATATGTTCCAAATACATATACACACCTATATTTATGTTTGTGCATATGGATGTATCTATATGTATATACACACTTGTTTATATATGTGTGTATATATATATATAGACACCCAATTTAAAAATTTTTTTGCATAATTCTGTCATGCTTAGGAATTTCTTCCTTCCCTTTAGGACTTTTACTGTTTTTTTTTTTAATTTTTATTTATTGGTGTATAGTTGATTTAGTGTTGTGTTAGTTCAGATGTACAGCAGTGATTCAATTATACATATACTTATTCATCCTGTTTTTAGATTTTTATTGAGTAGAGGTCCTGTGCTATACAGTAGGCCCTTGATGGTTACCTACCTTATATATAGTGGTGTGTATATGTTAATTCCAAGGAATTTCAGTGATAACCTGATGAAAAATTTTGGTGCTAGTATTTGCATAATTCAGTAACTGATTATGCAATTAATAACTGGGTCATAACTCAGCAGGTCATAACTCAATTAATAACTGGGTCATAACTCACTTTGAGACAACAGATCTTATACCTTTATCTAGTGTTTATTTTCCTTTCTTATTGAAACGTCTTAAAAGCATATTCTGAAAACAAACAAAAAACTGCCTTTCTTTATGCAAAGACATTTAGCCTTTTATTCCCCCTTGATGAAACACTTGGCAACTAAAATTGGTTTTTTCTCCTTAATCAAAAACGGTTCTAAAAATGCTAGAGTCCTTTTTTATCACCTCACACTGCCGGAGAAACATAGTTTATTTTCCTTTTGGTTTTTGATGGAACCAAGTACTTTTAAGGATAAAAAAAAGGAGACATTAGCATGAATGCAGGATCAGTTGGCAAGAAAAAATAACCCTAAAAAATGTGAAGTCATAGGAGACATATTACACCTCTATTTTGTATTTTATTTCTCCAAAATTGTTGTTTTTAAACAAGAAAGCAGTAAAGAGCCAAGTCTTTAAAGTGGTGCTGGGACTATAGGGTCTGATTTCATTAATCTCTGAAGGAAATTTTAGAATTAGAAGAAGTTCAATAGGAAAACATCAGTGTTGTTTTGAGTGTGGATTTGAAGTCTGGGCCCAGGTGGGCAGGGGCAGAAAGAGAGAATGGAAACTTCTGAGATGGGGGACAGAGAGAAGGGGAAGACCACAGGAAGAGTGCGGACAGGATTAGATGAGGAAATCTCCCAGAGGCGTTTCGTGGAGGGACGACTCCCTGGTCCCCAGAACATCATCAGTTGCGAGCCACCTTCTCTGCTACTTTCTTTCTTCCTAGTTCTAACTCTTCCATCTTCCTAAGAAATATACACATTCTAAAATCTCTTGCTCAAAATGCCACCAAACACTTCCTTTTAAATCTTGGACTTAAAAGACATTTATTATTTCGGAATAATTCTGGACAGTGAGAACTGCCATAAAGAGCTTCCAAATGAGTGAGAAACATGGGAATGAAAAACTAGGAGTTGTATGAACAGTTCCCTTCCAGAGGGAAGGCCCCATGCCTAAATCCAACCCCCCCAAATGTAGAAATCACCGAGGAATTTTAAAATTGAAACTTTAAAAATTCAAGTTCTAAAGGTAAGTGAAAGAAATAGTGGTAGATATTTACAATGCAGCCCCCTGATCAGATGGGAATATTTGTCAATGCTCTCAAGAATGTCGGGCACCTATGAAAATATAAATGTTAATTATTATTAATAACCCTATTTTATGAAAGACTCATACACATTAATAATAAAACTATGAATGGTAAGAATACACAGAAGAACTGTACAAAAAAAGATCTTCACGACCAAGATAATCCCGATGGTGTGATCACTCACCTAAAGCCAGACATCCTGGAATGTGAACTGAACTGATGAGTGTATGTGTTAGTAGTTCAGTCGTGTCCTACTCTTTGCAACTCCAAGACTACAGCCTATAAGGCGCCTCTGTCCATGGAATTCTCCAGGCAAGAATACTGGAGTGGGTTGCCATTCCCTTCTCTAGGGGATCTGCCCAACCCAGGGATTGAACCTGGGTCTTTCTCCTGCATGGCAGGCAGATTCTTTACCATCTGAGCCACCAGGGAAGCCAATAAAACTATAAATAGTCCAATCAGTCAGTTCAGTTCAGTCATTCAGTTGTGTCCGACTCTTTGCAACCCCATGAATCACAGCACGCCAGGCCTCCCTGTCCATTACCAACTCCCGGAGTTCACCCAAACTCATGTGCATCGAGTCAGTGATGCCATCCAGCCATATCATTCTCTGTTGTCCCCTTCTCCTCCTGCCCCCAATCCCTCCCAGCATCAGGGTCTTTTCCAATGAGTCAACTCTTCGCATGAGGTGGCCCAAGTATTGGAGTTTCAGCCTCAGCATCAGTCCTTCCAATGAACACCCAGGACTGATCTCCTTTAGGATGGACTGGCTGGATCTCCTTGCAGTCCAAGGGACTCTCAAGAGTCTTTTCCAACACCACAGTTCAAAAGCATCAATTCTTCAGCACTCAGCTTTCTTCACAGTCCAACTCTCATATCCATACATGACTACTGGAAAAACCATAGCCTTGACTAGACGGACCTTTGTTGGCAAAGTAATGTCTCTGCTTTTTAATATGCTATCTAGGTTGATCATAACTTTCTTTCCAAGGAGTAAGCATCTTTTAATTTCAATAAAAAGTAATAAATAAGCAATTCACATAAAAATAAATAGCTGTGACTAATAAATACAGGATAAGATGTTCAACCTCATTCATCATCCAAGAATTACAAATGGAAGAAACAATGAGGTATCATTTTTGACTTCTGAAGTTTGAAAAGTTTAGTATTAGGCATAATAGAAGAAGATCGGAAATGCATGTATCCTCTGTTGGAGGGATATTTATATTCCCTGTTGGAGGGAATATAAATTGGCACAATTTTATTAGAAGGTGCTATGTCAGTTGTGGCTCAGATGGCAAAGAATCTGCCTGCAATTCAAGAGACCTGGGTTCAATCCCTGGGTCAGGAAGATCCCCTGGAGAAGGCAATGGCTACCCACTCCGGTATTCTTGCCTGGATAATCCCATGGACATTGGAGCCTGGTGGGCTACAGTCCATGGAGTCACAAAGAATCAGACACAACTAAGCAATTAACACTATCTATAACAATGCAAATGTTTGACCCAGAATTTACACTTCTATGAATTTATCCTGAGGATAAACTGGAGAATGTGAAGAGACATATCAAATTAAAGCTAACTTTCTAAACATTTAATTATATGCATTTCTTTGTTACGACAATCCTGTGAGGTAGATACCATAATTATCCTCATTTTAAAATAGGGAAAATAAAGTTCAGAAAAGCTAAATAAAGTAAGTGGCCAGGCCAAGTTTTAAAGAGGCAGTCTGTCTGTTATCTATTTTCATCCCAGTGCTTCCCAGGAACATAGCTACAGGCTACTTTTCTCTCTTAAAAAAAATCTTAAAATTCAGATGTTTTTACACAAAGTAAATGTCAGCCTTGAGAAGTATTCTAATATGTGGAATCTTAAAAAAAATAAAGCGGGGGTGGGGCTGGGGAGGTGGTACAAATGAAACATCTACAAAACAGAAATAAGAGTTAAGATATAGAAAGCAAACTTGTTTTTTGTTACCAGGGTAAGGGAGGAGTGGGCATAAATTGGGAGATTGGGATTGACATATACACACAACTTTGTATAGATAATTACTAAGAAACTACTATATAGCACAGGGAACTCTACTCAATACTCTGCAATGGCCTGTGTGTGTGTCCGACTCTTTGTGATCCATGAACTGTGGCCCACTAGGCTCCTCTGTCCATGGAATTCTCCAGGCAAGAATACTGGAGTGGGTAGCCATTCCCTTCTTCAGGGGATCTTTCTGACCCAGGGATCGAACTCGGGTCTCCCTATGAGAAGGAGGCATGAGAAAAGATTCTTAAAAAGAGCAGATATATATATCTATATATGTATAACTGAATCATTTTGCTGGACATCTGAAACTAATACATTATAAATCAACTATACTCCATAAAATTTTTTAAAAAAATAAATATACTACTCTTAGAGCTTTGATAAATTCATCTGGTCATGAACTACCAACACAACCAAGATACAGAACAACTCTATAATCCCCAAATGTTCCCCTGCACATTGCTGTCAAGCTTGCCCCTATTCCCTTCTTAGCCTCTTGATCCTCTATTCTGTTTTTCAGAATGTTGCATAGATGGAGGTATACAGCAAGTAGCCTTTTTTTCACCTTATCTGGCCTTTTATTTTAATTTTTTAAAATTTATTTTATGGAAGTATAACTTACAATGTTGTATTAATTTCTACTGTACAGCAAAGTGATTCTTATATGTGTGTGTATATACACACACACACACACACACACACACACTCCATATTCTTTTTCACTATGGTTTATTACAGGTTATTGAATATAATTCCTGTGCTATACAGTAGGACCTTGTTATTTATTCATTATCTATAAATAGTTTACATCTGTTAATCCAAAACTCCCGATCCATCCCTCCCCAACCTTCCCCTTGACCTTGACAACTAGAAGTCTGTCTGTGTGTCTGTGAGTCTATTTCTGTTTTATAGATAAGTCCATTTGTGTCATATTTGAGATTCTACATATAAGTGATATCATATGGTATTTGTCTTTCTGACTTCACTAAGTATCATAATCTATAGGTCCATCCATGTTGCTGCAAATAGCATTATTTCATTCTTTTTATGGCTGAATAATATTCCACACACACAAATACCACATTTTCATTACCCATTCATATGTCGGTGGACATTTAGGTTGCTTTCATGTCTTGGCTACTGTAAAAAGTGCTGCAATGAACATAGGGGAGAATGTATCTTTTTGAATTATAGTTTTGTCTGGGTAGATGCCCAGGAGTGGGACTGCTGGATCATATGACAACTCTATTTTTAGCTTTTTGAGTTTTCCATAGTGGCTGTACCAATAGTTAGCCCTTTGGAATTGGCTTCTTTCACTGAGCTTAGTTCATTTGAGATTCATCCATGATCTTGCATGTGTCAGTAATTCATTCATCTTTATTGCTGAGCTGTATTTCACTCGCTCATTGTTTGTTTATCCATCCCTGGCTAAGGAAAACTTGCATTGTTTCCAATTTTTGGAAAGTCACTATAAACATTTGTGTACAGGTTTTTGTACCTATAGGCTGATTTAGATTTGTAAATTGTCTCTTGTGGAATCTTGATAATGTCTTTAAAGTCCTCTTTTAAATGCAGTGTTCAATTTCAAGTGAAAAATTTATGAATAGAGGGTAAAAATTTAGGAATTGTAAATTCCAGTTCACTTTGCCACTGGCTTCCTATTGACTTTGGACAAGTTGCTCTTGATTGCTAAAAGTCTGGAGAAGTCTTCAAGGTTCTCCAGACGAGATAGCCAAGAGCTCAGTAGAATTTGTTGGGGGTCACATGACCACTTTCTCGGCTCTGATATATAATCCAGGACTGTCTTTTGTCTCTTGAGTCAGCTGGGCTTCTGCAAGGTTTGTGTCTCATCTCGCTTCCTTTATGGAACAGTGTTTGGCTTTCTCCCTCGTTCAACCAGACTTGGACATCCCACTGGCCCACCTCTAAGGCTCAGCTCCCTGAGCTCCTCATCCATAGACTTCTGGCTCCTGTCTTGGCATTGCCGATGCTCACAGCCCACAGCATCTCCTCCAGACACTCCTCATCACCGTCTTGGCTCTATCTCTGTTAAGCCCCTTCCCGCAGCATTTTAAAGATGAATGAGGGTTGTCAAGTATAGATGTCTACCTGGACCTACCTGGGATCTGCTCACTTTCATACCACGATGATTTTAAGAGAAATGATGGGATTAAAGATAATGTGTAAAATGATGGGCTTAATGTGTAAAATGAGGGGTGGAAACATGGCGTGTTGACTCTTAAGCGGGTTAAAAATTGGTTTATGAGTTTGGCACTGGAAAAACAGCCCATGTCTGTGGGAAGCAGGCATTTAGATAAGTCTCCTTGAGTTTGGCAAATGTGTTCATCTAAAAATAGACAGATTTTTTTTCTTGCTTTTTTATTGCAACATGCAAAATATTACTGAGAGGAGGGTTACGAGTAGAGGAAGAAATGTTTGAAAAAAAAAAAAGCATGATTTTATTCCAGAAAGTAATAATCCTAACAATCTGTCTGAAATGCTTCCAAATGAACTCTGAAGGAAAACATTTATGAGCTGGACTGTGGTATTAGGTTGCAACATTCTAATTTACTGAGGGTTTATTTTCTTCTTAAAAAAAAAAATCCCACAAAAATAAAAGTGCACTATCAAATGATGAGTCTGCCTTACGAAAATTGTTTTCTACATGTTATTAGCATCCTGTGGCTGTAGGCATTGCCCTTTCCCCACCACTGATTGATGCTTTGCTAGATGTGGTCCATGTCACTGGATCAAAGGCATTTCACTTTATCCTTGTTGTGGTCACACTTATGTGTACTGTCCAGTCAGCTGCTAAAACTGTTTTGGAGAAAAGTTTATTTCTTTAGGACCATTCTCATTTATAAATGGCTGCCTATTGGGAATGATTTCACAGTCTCCAAAAGAGTCTGGTATTGATGTTGAAAACTCAGCCTCTGAACACTGGTGCTGATTTGAATCTTGGAGACAGAGTTTTGGGTAAAGTAGAAAAGAATACTTTTCTTGCTCTGCCAGGCAAAGGGGAACACAGGGACTCATGCCATTCAAAACTGTGTCCCAACCGGGGAGGGGGAGGAGGGGCAGGGGGGTGGGATGGTTCAAGGGTGGGGTTGCTGATAAAGATGCAGGTGTGTGCAGGACCTGCATTCCTTTAATCTGGCCTCAGGTGGTCTCCTGAGGAGCTTCTCTGGTTCTGCTGATGCTACTGCTAAGTTGCTTCAGTAGTGTCCGACTCTGTGCGACCCCATAGACGGCAGCCCACCAGGCTCCCCCATCCCTGGGATTCTCTAGGCAAGAACACTGGAGTGGGTTGCTAGAGATTATCAAACTGTCAGATCAGATCAGATCAGTTACTAAGTCATGTCTGACTCTTTGCGACCCCATGAATCGCAGCACGCCAGGCCTCCCTGTCCATCACCAACTCCCGGAGGTCACTCAGACTCACATCCATCCAGTCAGTGATGCCATCCAGCCATCTCATCCTCTGTCGTCCCCTTCTCCTCTTGCCCCCAATCCCTCCAAGCATCAGAATCTTTTCCAATGAGTCAAGTCTTCACACAAGGTGGCCAAAGTACTGGAGTTTCAGCTTTAGCATCATTCCTTCCAAAGAAATCTCAGGGCTGATCTCCTTCAGAATGGACTGGTAGGATCTCCTTGCAGTCCAAGGGACTCTCAAGAGTCTTCTCTAACACTACAGTTCAAAAGCATCAATTCTTCGGCACTCAGCCTTCTTCACAGTCCAACTCTCACATCCATACATGACCACTGGAAAAACCACAGCCTTGACTAGACGGACCTTTGTTGGCAAAGTAATATCTCTGTTTTTGAATATGTGATCTAGGTTGGTCATAACTTTCCTTCCAAGGAGTAAGCATCTTTTAATTTCATGGCTGCATTCACCATCTGTAGTGATTTTGGAGCCCAGAAAAATAAAGTATGACACTGTTTCCCCATCTATTTCCCATGAAGTGATGGGACCAGATGCCATGATCTTTGTTTTCTGAATGTTGAGCTTTAAGCCAACCTTTTCACTCTCCACTTTCACTTTCATCAAGAGGCTTTTAGTTCCTCTTCACTTTCTGCCATAAGGGTGGTGTCATCTGCATATCTGAGGTTATTGATATTTCTCCCAGCAATCTTGATTCCAACTTGTGTTTCTTCCAGTCCAGCATTTCTCATGCTGACTGATCTGATCTGACTCTGCATATATGTTAAATAAACAAGGTGACAATATACAGCCTTGACGAACTCCTTTTCCTATTTGGAACCAGTCTGTGGGGCACGCTAAAGCGCAGGCGGCTGCGACGGGCGCTGCTGAGAGGAGCCACCCCATGTCCGAGGTCAGGGGCAGAAGCTGGGAGGACCCCATGCCCAAAAGGCGGCGGCCAAGAGGAGTTACCCCAGATCTGAGGTCAGGGGCAGCGGCCGAGAGTACCAGACTGCGATGGTGGCACAGGAACGGCGGAGAGGAGATACTCCACGTCTGAGGTCAGGGTGGGTGACGAGAGGAGTTACCCCACGTCTGAGGTCAGGGGCGGCCACTAGAGGAGATACCCCGCGTCCGAGGTCAGGGGCAGCGATGAGAGGAGTTACCCCGCGTCCGAGGTCAGGGTTGGCGGCCGGGAGGAGATGCCCCCATGCCCCCATGCCCGAGGCCAAGGGCAGCGGCAGGGAGGACCAACCCCACATCCAAGGAACTGTGGCTGTGCAGGAGCTGAGGGCCTAGAGGAGCTATCCCACGCTGAAGGTCAGGAAGGACAGTGGTGAGGAGATACCCCTCCTCCAAGGTAAGGAGCAGTGGCTGCGCTTTGCTGGGGCAGCTGTGAAGAGATACCCGATGCCCAAGGTAAGAGAAACCCAAGTAAGATGGTAGGTATTGCAAGAGGGCATCAGAGGGCAGACACACTGAAACCATACTCACAGAAAACTAGTCAATCTAATCACACTCGGACCACAGCCTCGTCTAACTCAATGAAACTAAGCCATGCCCGTGGGGCAACCCAGGATGGGCGGGTCACAGTGGAGAGATCTGACAGGATGTGGTCCACTGGAGAAAGGAATGGCAAACTACTTCAGTATTCTTGCCTTGAGAACCCCATGAACAGTATCAAACTGTGACCTTCTCTAAAATTAAGAATGCTTCATGAATTAACACTTTCTAAATGTTGGGGGTTTTAGTTCTGTTTGAAGACCTCAAAGATATGGCTGTGTATATCCCTTGATGTGGAATGAGGACCCTGCCCCAAGGCTGCACTATTGTTTCTTGGCTACTCCTCCCTTGTCTCTGGATCTCTACCCTTCCCTGATCAACAACTATTTGAACCTGCCCTTTGGAACTCACGATAGGTCGTGGAGGGTGAAGTCTATTCCCTATAAATGATAAACAGGGGGACAAAGAAACAATTTCATGTCCAGGAGCCCCAGGAGGTCCTGCTGGTTTCACTGTCCCATTAAAACACTATTCTCACACCCATCCTGGCAGAGAAAATCCTATGATTAAAAACCGTGTGGGACTTTAAAAGTCTGCTAAGTGTTATGAACTGAATTGCATATCCCCACCCCCCAAAGTTGGATGTTGAAGTCTTAATCTCTGGTACCTTAGAATGTGACTATGTAGAGAAACTGTCTTTAAAGAGGTAAGTTAAAGTGAGGTCATTAGAGTGGACCCTCATTTCATCTGGCTGCTGTCCTGTAAGAAGAGGAAATTTGGACACAAACACACAGAGAAATGACAACATGCAGACACAAAAACAAAATGCTGTCTACAGACCAAAGAAAGAGGCCTCAGGAGAAACCAATCCTGCCCACATCTCAAACTTGGACTGGTAGCCTCCAGAAATGCAAGGAAATACATTTTTGTTGTTTGAGCCATCCCGTGTATGGTACTTTGTTATGGCAGCCCAAGAAAACTGATACACTAAGACACAAATGTATAGAGTTGCCAGAGAGGGAGGAGAGGAAGAAAAGATATGTGTAGCGGTTCCCTCTATTGAACACCCTCATTCAGCAACTTGTGATTGAACTCCCAGCATGAGCCAAGTCCTGTCCCAGCTGCCAAGGATTCAGCAGTGAGCAAACTGACACATTTTCTGCCCTTCGAGCACTGATAGTCTATCAGTCAGCTCTCCACGGGGGCTTGTTAAACATGCAGGCCAGTACTCACTGGATCCGAGTCCCCTGGGTGCAACCTACTCCCCCCTCCCCTACCCCACCCCCATCATTTATATTTGGATGGGAACAAGGATGTTGGATCCTTCTCCACTGCCCATCTGAGAAGAGGAAACAGGGTCAGCTTCTGCAGCTGACGAAGAGGAGCTGTTAAGGATAGAAAGAAAAGAAAGCTGGAGATGAGAGGAGGAGCTGCTGCTGCTGCTGCTAAGTCGCTTCAGTCGTGTCCGACTCTATGTGACCCCATAGACGGAAGCCTGAGCACCCCTCAAATGAGCTTCACCTAATCACAATTTAGCCAGAATGCTGGCCAGACCCCACACATTCTGTTGTACACTCAAGCTCTCATGAAACACTATTAGGGTTGGTAGTTTTTAGGAAAGTAGCTATTATTAATGTCACCCCAGAAAAATGTGAGCAAAAAATAAAAGATGATGGCCATATACAGAAAGAAGAGTGTCACATGAACAGGGCTTGCAGATTAGAAATACTAAAGAGGATTTTGCTGCTGTCTTAGTTATCTTGGAAATCACTTGCCCTCCTCTTATAGGAAGGAAGCTCTAGAATTTTACCTGAGTCGTTGCCTTAAAGCATAGGGCTAGGTCTGGTGCAAAGCATTAGAGCATCTGAATCTCAGCATTAGAGCTTCTTTCGGGTCCCTCTCACCTCTCTTTAGGGGGTGAGGTTAAGAAATAACATATATTGACTGTTTAGAGTTCTTTATGGTTTGCAAGTTCTCTTCACAACAATCTTGAGCCATAGGGCATTGCTCTGATGACCCTCCTTTTAAGGCTAGATAAGTTCAGAGATATAAGTGTTACATGCAGGGTTACAGAGCTGAAAATGATAGGTGAAGAAATGAGAATATGGGCCCCCTGACTCCCATATGCTGCTGCTGCTGCTGCTAAGTCGCTTCAGTTGTGTCCGACTGTGCGACCCCATAGACGGCAACCCACCAGGCTCCCCCGTCCCTGGGATTCTCCAGGCAAGAACACTGGAGTGGGTTGCCATTTCCTTCTCCAATGCATGAAAGTGAAAAGTGAAAGTGAAGTCGCTTAGTCATGTCCAACTCCTAGAGACCCCATGGACTGCAGCCCACCAGGCCCCTCCATCCATGGGATTTTCCAGGCAAGAGTACTGGAGTGGGGTGCCACTGCCTTCTCCACTCCCATATGCTATTGGTGCTATTTCTATCAAGCTGGATACTGGTTCTCTTGGTCTAGAAATCTGGCATTGAAGTGCCCAGGGCTTATAGAATTAAGGTCAAGGGTTCTGCTTGCCAAGAATAAGTGCACCATCTTGAGTGGCACCTCCCATAATCCTAGGAGAGGAAGCCCAAGTTTATTTAAAGGATCATCACCATCTTGACTTCCATGTCTATTTTTTTAAATTTTATTGAAGTATAGCTGATTAACAATGTTGCATTAATTTCTGTTGTTTGGTTGCTAAGTCATGTCAGACTCCTTTGCAACCCCATGGATTACAGCCTGCCAGGCTCCTCTGTTCATGGGATTTCCCAGGCAAGAATACTGGAGTGGGTTGCCATTTCCTTCTCCAGGGATCTTCCCAACTAAGGGACTGAACACACGTCTCTTGCATTGGCAGGTGGATTCTTTATCACTGAGCCACCTGGGAAGCCCAAGGAAGTGATTTAGCTAAACAGACATAAACAATCTTTTTTCGTATTCTTTCTATTATGGTTTAATCACAGGATACTGAATGTAGTTCCCTCTTGTACACTAAACAGCTTGTTGTTTATCCATCCTATATATAATAGTTCACATCTGCTAATCCCAAACTCCCAGTCCATCCTTCCCACCCCTCCCCCTTGGCAGCCACAACTCCGTTCTCGACCTCTGTGAGTCTGCTTCTGTTTCATAGATAGCTTCATTTGTGTCATATTCTAGATTCCACATGTAAGTGATATCATATGGTAATTGTCTTTCTGTCCACGTCTATTCTTATTTTACACAAGAATAAGATAGCTCACTGGACTTAGAGTTGTAAGATAGTTGCCAGGTAAAGAGATGAGGGAAGAGTTTATATGTGAACGTATGTGGCTATGAGGAAATGGGTTTATTCATTCATTTATTCACTTATTCATTCATTTATTCAACAAATATTTACTAGCTGCCTCCAGTGCCAGCCACTGCTTGAGGTACTAGGCTTCCATAATGAGAAAAATTAAATCCAGGGCTTGCCCTCAACTAATAAAGGGGACAGTCTCAAGGGGTGAAACAGGCATTTATCAAAAGATCACAAAAAATGTGTCATTTCAATCTGAGAGAAGTGTTTTTAGAGGAAGGACAAGAGTCAGGGGAGGGTTTCCAAGGAAGTGACATTTGAACTGGATTCCTAAGTGGGAAATGAACGCCCGGGAAGATGTCCAGGGTGTGCAAAGACAGAAGGGATGCTTCAGTGAATGACACTAAACTACAGTTTTTAAGTCGTATATTTATAAATTTAAAAATGACTTATATGAAGAACAGACACTGCTGCTGCTGCTGCTAAGTCGCTTCAGTCGTTTCCGACTGTGCGATCCCATAGATGGCAGCCCACTAGGCTCCTCTGTCCCTGGGATTCTCAAGGCAAAAACACTGGAGTGGGTTGCCATTTTCTTCTCCAATGCATGAAAGTGAAAAGTGAAGTCACTCAGTCGTGCCCAACTCTTAGCGACCCCATGGACTGCAGCCTACCAGGCTCCTCCATCAATGGGATTTTTCTAGGCAAGAGTACTGGAGTGGGTTGCCATTGCCTTCTCCAGAACAGACACTGGGAGGTCAGAAATAAGGAGAGATTCTAACTACAGGAGAACTTACTCACACTCACCGCACCCCTCTGAAAAATAAGGAGCCATGGCTGGCCACAGAGTTTTTATTAACTAAACACAACAAAGATCAAGGATACATGATATCCTGCCTTATTAATGGTGCCTTGGGTTTCAGAAAGAAGCCAGCTCCTACAATTGAATGCTTGGAAAGTAGTCAGTTGGGATTTAAACTGTCCGACTTCTGGTTTCTGGTCTAGCATGTAAAAAGCTTGGAAGTCACCGCTCCATCTGAGCAAGTAAAATGCTGAACAAATTGAAAAATCAACAGCTCTTCTTAGATCCATAAGAGCAGTGAGGTCACAGGGCACAGTGGTGCCTCCACGTTGGAGAGATTCTCAGGCAAATGCAGAGAAACACAACTTCTCAGAGCAGCAGCCTCCATGGGAACCAGAGCAGAGGGCAGGGAAACCCAGACAGTATAGGTGAAGTGTAGGCAGCTCAGTATGGACAACACTGAGAATTAAACCCTCCAGAGGTCCAGTCACTGGTGAGTGGGGGCAGGGCCATGTTTGTGAGTTTTTTTCTCCGGTATCTCCACAGTGAACATCAGAAAACAGTTTGCTCCTGCCTCTGGAAGAGGGGAGGAGAGAAGAAACCAATCAGAAATATACCGGAGCACTCTATTCTCCCTAAAAAGGT
This sequence comes from Tragelaphus eurycerus, assembly GCA_935064755.1. Lineage (NCBI taxonomy): Eukaryota > Metazoa > Chordata > Mammalia > Artiodactyla > Bovidae > Tragelaphus > Tragelaphus eurycerus. The sequence continues at coordinate 35,807 of CAKXYN010000517.1, forward strand.
CTTCCAGGAGAAGCTAGTCAACCAGAGATAACTGGGGTATTATCAGAGTCTAACCTGGAGGAAGGAAAATACCCAACTTCAGCCCACTCTAGCCATCCTGTCTCAACTCAGAAGCAGGTGTGAAGCTCATAGTCCGGAAGAATGGGCTCAGTAAAAGACTGAGAGCTCAGACAGCTCGTGGGAATCTGAAATATAGTGCAGGGAGCTCAGCTCAGCACTCTGTGCTGACCTAGAGGGGCCAGATAAGGGGTTGGCGGGAGGGAGGTCAAACAGGGTTGTTCAGTTCAGTTGCTCAGTCGTGTCTGACTCTTGGCGACCCCATGAACCACAGCACGCCAGGCCTCCCTGTCCATCACCAACTCCCGGAGTTGACCAAAACTCATGTCCATTGAGTCAGTGATGCCATCCAACCATCTCATCCCCTATCATCCCCTGCTCCTCCTGCCCTCAATCTTTCCCAGCATCAGGGTCTTTTCCAATGAGTCAGCTCTTCGTGTCAGGTGGCCAAAGTATTGGAGTTCCAGCTTCAGCATCAGTCCTTCCAATGAACACCCAGGACTGATCTCCTTTAGGATGGACTGGTTGGATCTCCTTGCAGTCCAAGGGACGCTCAAGAGTCTTCTCCAACACCACAGTTCAAAAGCATCAATTCTTTTGTGCTCAGCTTTCTTCATAGTCCAACTCTCACATCCATACATGACTACTGGAAAAACCATAGCCTTGACTAGACGGACCTTTGTTGACAAAGTAACATCTCTGCTTTTTAATATTCTGTCTAGGTTGGTCATAATTTTCCTCCCAAGTAGTAAGCATCTTTTAATTTCACGGCTGCAGTCATGGTCTGCAGTGATTTTGGAGCCCCCAAAGATAAAGTCAGCCACTGTTTCCACCGTTTCCCCATCTATTTGCCGTGAAGTGATGGGACCGGATGTCATAATTTTTGTTTTCTGAATGTTGAGCTTTAAGTCAGCTTTTCATCAAGAGGCTCTTTTGTTCTTCTTCACTTTCTGCCATAAGGGTGGTGTCATCTGCATATCTGAGGTGATTGATATTTCTCCCGGCAAACTTTAGTACAGCTTGTGCTTCATCCAGCCCAGCATTTCTCATGGTGTACTCTGCATATAAGTTAAATAAGCAGGGTGACAATATACAGCCTTGATGTACTCCTTTTCCTATTTGGAACCAGTCTGTTGTTCCATGTCCAGTTCTAACTCTTGCTTCCTGACCTGCATACAGGTTTCTCAAGAGGCAGGTCAGGTGGTCTGGTATTCCCATCTCTTTCAGAATTTTCCACAGTTTATTGTGATCCACACAGTCAAAGGCTTTGGCATAGTCAATAAAGCAGAAATAGATATTTTTCTGGAACTCTCTTGCTTTTTCTGTGATCCAGTGGATGTTGGGAAGAGGGATGAGATGTATATATATATATATACACACATACACACACATATAGCTGATTCACTTCATTGTGCAGCAGAATCTAGCACAGCATTTTAAAACAAGTATACCCCAATACAAAATAATAATAAAGTATTATAGCATCTACAAATTATTTTGAAAAACTTTAGTAAAAAATGATACAGGAAAAAAGACTGAGATCTAATCACACACCATAAAACATCCACCCACCCCAACTCCCAGCCAAAACCTACTGCCATATTAGTATAGGTCTATTTACAGCAGTTCCTTTTACCCAGTACATCAGGCCTGGCTATCAAAGGAATTACAGAACATACTAAAAAGCAATATAAGAAAAGCTGTGGCTTTTGCATCTCTGTATTAGCAGATGGATTCTTTACCTCTGAGCCACCATATAATCAGAAAATATTCTATTATCGTATTTAAAATGAAGAAAACTAGTAGCTGTTCTCAACATTAGCTGAATAATATTAACATTGCCAAAATACCTGTTGTTGACAAATGCAAAAATGCTAACTTACAAGATACAGGTTGAAAAATAAAAATGTAAGTTGTTGATTTCAAGTTAATATTCATGGTTTGAAATTTAGTATAATGTATGGGAATCTGGCAATCTATAGAATTCAGTGCATTACAAGTCTTATCTTGATACCCTAAGCCATAAGAAAACCTAGTATCCAGACCTTGGTTTCTAGATACCATTCTTCAATAAAAAGAACTAGAGCTCTTTGAAGAATGGTTGATTCCAGGGAAAATGAAAAATGAGCTTGCAGTATCTTATGTTGTCAGAAAGTAAGGAAGATGCTCATAAAAGAATGGGAAATGGTGAAGAACACAGGAACCAACTGGATGGAATTACTAATGGCCAAGTATAGGACAATTCAAGCAACAAAAATAAATACAGTAATGGAATAAAATATATACAGTTTAACACAGATATTTTTAAAAATTGAATAAATAAAAGGTGACGTCTTTTTATTAGAATTTCAATTAGTAAGTGTAGAAGGTATGATGGAAACAGAAAATCACAATGCAATAATAGTAATGGTTGTAGGCGAGCATCAACAATGAATGCTAAGATTAGTGGGCAAATGTATGATGAAAAATAGGATATTTGCATAGTCTCATGGTATTTCTCCAAAAGTATTTATTATGCAAAGGGAAAAATAGTAACTTTACAGTGGGGAACCTGGTTGATAGACATCACTGCAAACAAGTGATCAGAGTGCAAAAGGGCAACAGACATCATGTGCTTTCTTCTGGGATGCACTGGGAAGGGCATCACATTTTTGTGGTATTCTTTCCAAAAATGGGCTTCCCAGGTGGTTCAGTGGTGAAGAATCTGCCTGCCAGTACAGGAAATGTAAGAGACGTGGGTTCGATCTCTAGGTCAGGAAGATTCCCTGGAGGAGGAAATGGCAGCCCACTCCAATATTCTTACAGAAAATTCCATGGACAGAGGCACATGGCAGGCTACAGTCCATGGGGTTGCAAAGAGTCAGACATGACTGAGCATGTGCGCGCCACACACACACACACACACACACACACACACACACAGACACACATGTGTATGCGCATTTGCTAACAATATAGAACCTCAATCTAATCATGAGCAGACATCAAGCAAACTTAAATTCAAGGACATTTTTCAAAATGTCTAGTCATACTTTTCAAAAGTGTCAACTATAGTTATATGTGTGCTAAGTCACTTCAGTTGTGTCCAATTCTTTGTGACCCCATGGACCGTAACCCGCCAGGCTTCTCGATGTCTGGCTCTAGGTGGTCACATCTTGATAGTTATACAAGGTGCTAATATTAAGGGAGGCTGGGTAAAGGACTCTCTACTATTTTTTCAACTTGTCTGCCAGTCAAAAATTATTTTCAAGAAAAAGTTAAGGAAAAATCTTGTATGATTTTATTAAATGATTTTTTTTTCAAAGATGGGTCCTTAATAATCTACTCAATATTATAGAGAAATCTGGAAGTCAGTAAATCTAGCCCTTGGATTACAGAATCAGATTTTAGAGTTTAAAAAGACCCTTGGATAAGCATTCCACAGTTCCACATCACTTTCAGGTGTGGAGAGTAAGACCCAGAGGCACTGAATTACTAAAGTCTTTGTTCTAGAACTCACGTCTTTCATCTGTCTATTCATTTTTACGTCTAGTTTATGACACTGCTGGATTGAAATCCAAGAACTTTCACTTGATTTAATTAATTCAATTTAATCTAAATTCATATTTTATAAGAAACATAATATTCTAATGTCTAATATATTTATAATGAAATTATGAAAATCTTGCTCAAGAAGAACACAATGTTTTGCTTTTCATAAAACCTTGAGTAGCACTTTGAGAAGTAAAAATAAACTCTGTAAGACTGAATTTAGTTCAAACTACAAATCAATTTCAAGGAGCTCAGGGTTTGATTAAAATTCATTATTCCTTTTGGTTAAAGTCACCCTTTCATTTCTTCTTGCATGTAAGTTTGCTTGGGTGTTTGCTCACATTCTCACACACACACACACACACACAGCATTCGTTAAAATATGAAATAAGATAGGTCATTTTATGTCATTTAGTATAATTGTCTGAGATGGCTCCATGATATAATCTTGTGTATTAGGGGCCAGAGCAAGACAGTGATAGTCTTGGCACTCAGCCCATGTTTACCTCCAGTTTTTATTGCCGGTAAGATTTCTATTTCTCAACAAAACCTTTTCCACCCTACAAAGTCTGCACTATGCATCTACCAGATGGCCTTGTTATACAATCAAGTTTAATGGGATTAGACCAGATCACTGAATTTTAGAGATTCTTCACTACCACAGCTATTTCTTCTCTGAAATGCTATCACTCAAATAATGTATACAATACACTCCTCTGGTCAACTCAAGTTTTAAAAGCACCAACATAGATACCTGAACATATTTGCATTTTCTTTTTTCAAAAAAAGAATTCGGGTGCCAGAAATGAAAGTACTTAGGGATACTATATATGTATGTAGGTGATAACAGTATTTATTGGATGACGTCTAAAAAAAATACTGTGTGGTTAAGCAAGATGTTAGGAAGATTATTCCAAATATTTCTAGAGTAGAACTTCTTTGTCTCTATAGCTGAATCTCCCCAGGCTGATCTATTATTACACTCTACTTTTCTCAGGTACACTGGATCAAAATTCCAGAGTCATCTTTTTATAAATATATTTTTTTAAAATATATTTATTTATTTATTTGGCTGTGCCAGCTCTTACTTGTGTCATGTGGGATCTTTAATTGCAGCACGTGAACTCAGCTGCTGCATGTGGAATCTAGCTCCCCCACCAGGGACGGAAACCAGGATGGCTGCTTTGGGAGCACATTCTTAGCCACTGGACCAGCAGAGAAGTCCCCAGCATCATCTTTAACGTCACTGCTTATTCACCCTCACCGCCTCTATGTTTCATCAGAGCCAGTCTTTACTGAGTCTTGCCCATTTTCTTTACACGATTCCCTCAATTCCTTCCTTTTGGTTGCCATTATCATCACCCCAGTTCAACCCCAATTGATATTGCCAATGCTGGATATATAAGAGAAGTGGGTTCAATCCCTGTGCTGGGAAGATCCCTTGGAGGAGGGCATGGCAACCCATTCCAGTATTTTTGTCTGGAGAATTCCATGGACAGAGGAGCCTGGCAGGCTACAGTCCATAGGGTCACACAGAGTTAGACACAACAGCAGCAACTTAGCATGCATGCACACGGCCAGTTAACAATGTTATAATAGTTTAGGTGGACAGCAGAGTGACTCGGCCATACATGTATATGTTTCCATTCTCCCACAAACTCCCCTCCCATCCAGTCTGCCACAGAACACTGGTGTAACAGGAATTTGATATATGGTTCTCAACTTGGCAGAGTCCCAATAACTATGTTCTTGTTCTCATATTCCTGTTTGTCAGGGGCAGGGGAAGCAAATGAAGTAGTGCAAATTAAGATTGGGGACCACGGACATTGAATAAGCAGAAGAAAATAATATCAGCTAACGTGTGTAAGAAAAAGACTACCTCCGGGGAGGGGTATGAATTGGGAGATTGGGGCTGACATTTATCCACTACTGATACTATCAACACATATAAAACAGATTACTAACGAGAAGCTGTATGGCACAGGGAAGCCTACTCAGTGCTCTGTGGTGACCTATATGGGAAGGAAACCCAAAAAAATAGGGGATGTATGTACACGTATGACTGATTCACTTTGCTGTACAGCAGAAATGAACACAACATTGTAAAGCAACTATCAGAGATCAGATCAGATCAGTCACTCAGTTGTGTCCGACTCTTTGCGACCCCATGAACTGCAGCACGCCAGGCCTCCCTATCCATCACCAGCTCTCGGAGGTCACTCAGACTCACATTCATCGAGTCAGTGATGCCATCCAGCCATCTCATCCTCTGTCGTCCCCTTCTCCTCCTGCCCTCAATCCCTCCCAGCATCAGAGTCTTCTCCAATGAGTCAACTCTTTGCATGAGGTGGCCAAAGTACTGGAGTTTCAGCTTTAGCATCATTCCTTCCAAAGAAATCCCATGGCTGATCTCCTTCAGAATGGACCGGTTGGATCTCCTTGCAGTCCAAGGGACTCTCAAGAGTCTTCTCCAACACCACAGTTCAAAAGCATCAATTCTTCGGTGCTCAGCCTTCTTCACAGTCCAGCTCTCACATCCATACATGACCACAGGAAAGACCATAGCCTTGACTAGGCGAACCTTTGTTGGCAAAGTGATGTCTCTGCTTTTGAATATGCTATCTAGGTTGGTCATAACTTTCCTTCCAAGGAGTAAGCGTCTTTTAATTTCATGGCTGCAGTCACCATCTGCAGTGATTTTGGAGCCCAGAAAAATAAAGTCTGACACTGTTTCCACTGTTTCTCCATCTATTTCCCATGTAGTGATGGGACCGGATGCCATGATCTTCGTTTTCTGAATGTTGAGCTTTAAGCCAACCTTTTCACTCTCCACTTTCACTTTCATCAAGAGGCTTTTTAGTTCCTCTTCACTTTCTGCCATAAGGGTGGTATCATCTGCATATCTGAGGTTATTGATATTTCTCCCGGCAATCTTGATTCCAGCTTGTGTTTCCTCCAGTCCAGCATTTCTCATGATGTACTCTGCATATAAGTTAAATAAACATGGTGACAATATGCAGCCTTGACGTACTCCTTTTCCTATTTGGAACCAGTCTGTTGTTCCATGACCAGTTCTAACTGTTGCTTCCTGACCTGCATACAGATTTCTCAAGAGGCAGATCAGGTGGTCTGGTATTCCCATCTCTCTCAGAATTTTCCAGAGTTTATTGTGATCTACACAGTCAAAGGCTTTGGCATAGTCAATAAAGCAGAAATAGATGTTTTTCTGGAACTCTCTTGCTTTTTTGATGATCCAGCGAATGTTGGCAATTTGATCTCTGGTTCCTCTGCCTTTTCTAAATCCAGCTTGAACATCAGGAAGTTCACGGTTCACATATTGCTGAAGCCTGGCTTGGAGAATTTTGAGCATTACTTTACTAGCGTGTGAGATGACTGCAATTGTGCCGTAGTTTGAGCACTCTTTGGTATTGCCTTTCTTTGGGATTGGGATGAAAACTGACCTTTTCCAATCTTGTGGCCACTGCTGAGTTTTCCAAATTTGCTGGCATATTGAGTGCAGTACTTTCACAGCATCATCTTTCAGGATTTGGAATAGCTCCACTGGAATTCCATCACCTCCACTAGCTTTGTTCGTAGTGATGCTTTCTAAGGCCCACTTGACTTCACATTCCAGGATGTCCGGCTCTAGGTCAGTGATCTATAGCAACTATACTAGGGTATAGTATACTATACTATAGTATAGCAACTATACTCCTGTAAAAATTAATTTAAAAAAAGAGAAAAAGAATATATCCAAAATATTGTTTTAAAGACATGATTGAAAGCTACTATTTATTAAACTGTGCTCTATATAATCTCACAATAATTTAAACTTCATTTAATATTACATCAGTTCAGTTCAGTCCCTCAGTCGTGTCTGACTCTTTGCGACCCCATGGACTGCAACATGCCAGCCCTCTCTGTCCATCACCAACTGCCAGAGTTTACCCAAACTCACGCCCATTGAGTCAGTGATGCCATCCAACCATCTCATCCTCTATCATCCCCTTCTCCTCCTGCCCTCAATCTTTCCCAGCATCAGGGTCTTTTCAAGTGAATCAGCTCTTCTCATCAGGTGGCCAAAGTATTAGAGTTTCAGCTTCAGCATCAGTCCTTCCAGTGAACACCAAGGACTGATCTCCTTTAGGATGGATTGGTTGGATCTTCTTGCAGTCCAAGGAACTCTCAAGAGTCTTCTTAACACCACAGTTCAAAAGCATCAATTCTTCTGCGCTCAGCTTTCTTTATAGTCCAACTCTCACATCCATACATAACTACTGGAAAAACCATAGTCTTGACTAGACGGACCTTTGTTGGCAAAGTAATGTCTCTGCTTTTTAATATGCTGTCTAGGTTGGTCATAATTTTCCTTTCAAGGAGTAAGAGTCTTTTAATTTCATGGCTGAAATTACCATCTGCAGTGATTTTGGAGCCCCCAAAATAAAGTCAGCCACTGTTTCCCCACCTATTTGCCATAGATGATCTCATTTCATTCTTATACCAACATACTACTATTTGAGTTTACAGATAAGGAAATTCAAGTTCAGAGAGGGTAAGGAATTGTCTTATTCTTATATAGCTAGAATATAGCAGAACAAAGTTTTAAACCTATACTGTCCATCTCTAGAATCCTAGCATGCAGTTTTTCAGCGTCTTATGTGGTCCAACATGTCTGGAAGTGCAGTAGCTTTGATTCTGCTTATGTTAGTCAGATGAGTCATCATTCCTACTCTAAGCCATTTTATAACACTTTGTAAAATTCCTCTCCTAACCTAGAAAGTGATAGCACACACAGCCCACTGAAGTCGGTATTATTGGCCCCATAATACCAGATAAGGAGGCTTCCCAGGTGGCACAGTGGTAAAGAATCTGCCTGCAATGCAGAAGAAGTGGGTTCTATCCCTTGGTCAGGAAGATCCCCTGGAGAAGGAAATGGCAACCCACTCCAGTATTCTTGCCTGGGAAATCCCAGGGACAGAGGAGCCTGGTGGGCTACTATAGTCTGTGGGGTCACAAAGAGTCAGACTCAACTGAGTGAGTGAGCACTTCCAGGAAATGGAAGTTCAGAGAAATCAATTAACTTGTCCATTATCACACAGTTTGTCAGTGACACATGGGAATCTGAACCCAGACAGTCCGATTTCCCTTCCCCTTCACAACCATTTTGCCAATTTTAACATGGTTGTATTGATATTGGTTTGATATTTCCCCAGAATAAGTAGTGTTGACTTAGCAGCAGCAGCATCCAACTTTACACCATGTACTCTCCTGCTATATGTGTGTACACATTTATACACACACATATGTATATACACATATACGCGGGAAAGTGAAAGTGAAAGTCACTCAGTCATGTTTGACTCTTTGTAATCCCATGGACTGTAGCCTGCCAGGCTCCTCTGTCCATGGGATTTTCCAGACCGAATACTGGAGTGGGTAACTGTTCCCTTCTCCAGGGGATCTTCCCAACCCAGAGACTGAACCCAGGTATACAGAGGAGAGAGATTCAGAAATAGTATTCCAAGGAATATGAACTATATTTATCTTAATATATAAACTATATTTATCTATGCAGTGGCTGGCATGGTTTGGGCTCTTAATTATCAGGAGTAACACTGGCTGTAATTGTAATAACGTGAGCAGCATAAATGGCCCATGCCTGATTTTTGCCAGCATTCCTTTTTTCCCCAAGACAAGAAGACTGTTTGGTCCTGCCCAAACACAGAATATCTATAACTTGCAGACAGATGTCAATGAAACCACCTTTGGATGTCTATGCTTTTGATATTTCAAGGTACTAAGTAATCTGATTTTTAATCAGTCTAGGGGATGAAATAGCCATGTGAGTGAGTGAGTGAGTGAGTAAAAGTCACTCAGTTGTGTCTGAGTCTTTTGTGACCCCATGGATTGTACAGCTCCATGGAATTCTCCAGGCCCCAATACTGGAGTGGGTAGCCTTTTCCTTCTCCAGGGGATCTTCCCAACCCAGGGATGGAACCTGGGTCTCCCCTATTGAAGGAGGATTCTTTACTAGCTGAGCCACAAGGGAAGCCCAAGAATACTGGAGTGGGTAACCTATCCCTTCTGCAGCAGATCTTCCTGACCCAGGAATCAAACTGGGGTCTCCTGCATTGCAGGTAGATTCATTACCAGCTGAGCTGGCACTCCTTGCACAGTACCCCTCCCCAAATCTGCAGAGCCCAGAGTCTAGCCAATAGTAAATACGACTACATATTTTCTAAATAAATGACAGAATTTCTCACTTATTTTCCTTTTAGACCTTGAACTAGAGGGACAAATACAGAAATTTTGATGAGCAGTTTAAAAATAATTTTTATTCCTTCATTTAAAAATAATTTTTTTTTCTTTTAAAGTACTTTCATCATTTCTTGACACAACACTGCTATCTTTGGAGAATTCTGTTTTACTTTATAGGGGAGTCATAATGGTTATCTATTTTGATGCTTGCACAATCCCTAAATCAACTCTGACTTTCTTTGGAAAATGTCACCGTTTGTCTCAGAGCCTATGAGATTTCTTTCCCCAGGACTTGGGACTGAGGTAAATTACAGACAGTCTCTTTGGGTGAGCACAACTGCAACATGCAAATTCCGGCACCAAAACAGCACTTGGTGCTCACAGAAATACAGTATGCTGGAGAGCAGAACAGATCACAGAGAGAGAGACCAGAGAAGGAAAGTCCTGACAGGCTTGGATCCCAGTCAGTCCCTTCCAACGTCTGGGCAGAATCCTTGTCCTTAGGTTCCCTTGAGTTATTTCTGTAGCCTTAATATAAACAGCTCCTTTTATGGCTTAAGGCAGGTTAAGCAGGTCAGTTCCTAACAAATGTGACAATATATTGTAAGTGAAAAGTAGTGAGGCATTGTTTTAAATGCACAGATAGCTTCCAGGAAATGTTGAGCGTTGCAAGAAATAGTTTCAGTGGGATTTCTTTAACATCCTCAGATGAGGCGACTGCATAGGTGTGCCCTGGCATCACCACCCAGAGGCAATCCACAGAAAAGAGCCTCAGGTTGGTTTGATGACCTAGTGAAGAGTAAATAAAATGCTGGAGCTCAGCTAGTAGGTTAGGGTTAGGATTCACATCCCTCTGTTGTGAGCATGGGAAACAGGCACTCCTGAGCAGCGTTTCTCAAAGTACAGTCCTGGGTAAAAGCACAAATCCCTGAACCCCATTCCAGATCCAGGAAGTCAAAACATCTGAATGGGTGCAATGCATTCAGCTGCAGAACCCCATGGATAGAGGAACCCGGCAAGCTGTGGCCCAGAGGGTCACAAAGAGTTGGGCACAATGAAGGCAACAGCACGCATGCTTGTAACAGGCGCAACAGGTAACTGGCGTCACGCTGTTTCAGAATCTGCTACTCGGGATGTGGTGTGAAGACCAGCAGTGTCACCAGTGAGGGTGTCATCAGGGAACGTGCTGAAAATGAGGAGTCTCTCCCACCCACTTGATCTACTGAATCAGGATCTGCATTTGAACAAGATGCCCAGGTGATCCAGATGTTCATTAAAGTGGGGAAATCTTGCTTAAGGTCATTTGTTCCCTGCCTGGTTGTACACTAGAAAGACCCAGGTCACTTAAACACATGACCATGGTCTGAGTTCCACTCCCTGGAGATTCTGAATTAACTGCTCTGCAGGGTGACCTGAGTATAAGGATTTTTAAAATTTCCCCAGAGGATCCTAATGTGTAGCCAAAATTGAGAACCACTGCTTAGCAAGTATGAAGAGATACACCCTAGGAGAAGAAATTCAATTTGTCAAATGGATTTTGAAGCTCATAGAAGGGACAATGATCTGAAGACAGATTTCTTCTGATTTGAAGGAGCAAGACCCAGAGGGAACGAAAACTGCATTTCTTTATAATTTCCCGAAGAGACTGACTGGTTTGGAAAATCACAAGACAGATCATGGAGAAGGAGAACACAGAGTCTGCAAAGTGAACTACAGAGTCTAGAAAGCATGCCACCCAATAACCTTTCTGGGGAAAAGAGGGTTTTTGCTACAGTACTGCTCAAGCAAAACCCAAGAAGATTGCAGCCCTCTTAGGTGCTGGAGTAACAGATGCTTGGGTGGAAAATTAGCAATGGCCAAAGGAAGAATAAGCTTAAAGGCAATTTCTGAAACCTGAAGACCCTGACCTATGAGTCCCAGTGGTGGCACAGAAGCACCTGCTGAGGGGGAACTGGAAGAGGCCAAAATAGGACAAGGAAGAACCAGGACACATGGAACTTTTGAGCAGCGGCCACTGCGCAAACCACTGGATTAATCACCAAAGCTTGAGCAACATGTCAAACACTGAGAGACTGAGCCATCCTTCAGCCAGAGGCCAACAACTACAGGTTATGTCCTTGGTCCAGGAACCCCTTTCTCCAACCCTGGACAAAAGGCTCCCCACCTTTGCTGTTCCATTTCTTGGCAGAGGGAGGAAAAGAGAGTCTTGAATCCAAACACATATTTACCCAAGTGATAGTAAGTCTTGAATCTAGACGTGACTGCAAGATTGAGGTTTTCCAATACCATAGTGGGAATGGAGGCTTGAGGGTTAAAGGGCATTTGCTTATAGAAAAATGAGGAAAGTTCCATGTCTGATTCCTGAATTATGCCTGCAAATTTCAAATCTGCTGCACTAGCTAATAGGATCCAGTCACCTGCCCATAAGGCAGTTTTCCTCTTATTAGGTCCCTGGGGACTTGGTGTCAAGACAAAAGGCTTCTTTGAATGGCATTCATTTTGTGAGAGGATGTTTGCAAGAGGATGAGGATGAAGTAAAATGTTACAAGATCATGAAGCATAAGCAAGCCATCTATAGCTGAGAGAGAACTGGAGCCAGAACTCGGGTCTACTAACCGAGATGCACAGATGAACTTGAAACCGAATTCACCTAAGCAGCATCAGTGGTCCTGTCTGAGTACAGGATATTTACTCATAGACAGATGGATACACTGCATTTATATCATTAATCACTGTAAAGTGAATCAGCCTCAGTGGACAAAGTTACTGACCAGTGAATGGCCTCAAATAATCATTTGCTGATTGTTAAGAAGGGATGAAAAAAGATGTAATTAAGAGATGACATAGTTTTGGAAGACATCACATAGGGAATCTAATTTGGGGATTATTTAAAATAAAATATATATGAGACTCCCCTCCCCCAAAGAAAACCTAACCATCATTGATCAGATCAGATCAGATCAGTCGCTCAGTCATGTCCGACTCTTTGTGACCTCATGAATCACAGCACGCCAGGCCTCCCTGTCCATTACCAACTCCCGGAGGTCACTCAGACTCACATCCATTGAGTCAGTGATGCCATCCAGCCATCTCATCCTCTGTCGTCCCCTTCTCCTCCTGCCCTCAATCCCTCCAAGCATTAGCATCTTCTACAATGAGTCAACTCTTCGCATGAGGTGGCCAAAGTACTGGAGTTTCAGCTTTAGCATCATTCCTTCCAAAGAAATCCCAGGGCTGATCTCCTTCACAATGGACTGGTTGGATCTTCTTGCAGTCCAAGGGACTCTCAAGAGTCTTCTCCAACACCACAGTTCAAAAGCATCAATTCTTCGGCGCTCAGCCTTCTTCACAGTCCAGCTCAGGTCCATTCATGACCACAGGAAAAACCATAGCCTTGACTAGGCAAACCTTTGCTGGCAAAATCAGACTAGTATAATAAAACCTAAGAAAATAAATTTCACTAGATGCTCTTGAAATTGCCTCAGCTAGAACACATTCATATATAATATAATTCTACATCTGCTATGAGCCTACTACCATGTTTATAATTCCATGAAACATTTCTGGAAAATTTATAAGAATTTGTTGTAGTATCCTTTCTGCCCAATCCAAAGGTGAGAAGAAAGTTGAAGGATTAAAATTAGTAATATATATTTCAGCAACCAGTTTCTTGGAATGCTGCCCCAAACCAGAAAAAAAGCTCTACATATGGAAAATACTCAATGAGGATAGAAGTGATGGAAACAGATAAGGTCTCAATAAATGGTCAAAATTGTCAGTGAACTATTAATGATCTCTAAGTATTTGTTGAAACCATCTTAAGATAACCAACATAAAAGGGAAAATTGAACCACAAAACCAAGAAGTCTAATGTTCTCTGCTAATAACCCTGATTACTGAAACAATCCTTTAAGACAAATCCATACTTTCCAACAGCATGCATAAAACATGAATTATCTTGCTGTGCTACATGGATTTCTGATGAATCCTCACAATGAATTAGGCAATCAAGAATTGTTTACGATCTGTATAAAGAACCAGTTCCTTTTGCTTTAAAACGGTCTATCTTTGGACAACCCCCACACATGGGTGGAAAACATTTATGCTCCCAAACCATGAGTTTCAGGACAGAAATGTTGAGGTTCATAAGTGAATTCATAGGAACTATGAGCTCAACAGGGTTAAAATAAATCATTCTAAAAAGGTCTCTGACGTAAGCTGTCTTGGTCCATGGAGAACAGATTACTGCGGGGTTTCAAATAAAAATTTTTGCTACAAAGTTGATAGGTTTTACGTCCAGTGCAGTTTTTTTTAAAGCCATCTTGCTTTTTTAACATCATCTCTTGACAGGAAAAGGAGTGTTTGTTTTGTCTGTCTTCAGACTCTCCTGAAAGTTGCTCTAGAATGGTACCCAAAGAACCTGTGCCACAGGCAAGCTCAGCCTGCACAAGAGAGCTGCTTAAACATGCTGCATGGTCCAGAGAATGGTCCTTTCTAGGAAGCAGACTTTCTAATGTGAAAAGGAAGAAAAACTTACCAGGGTAATCATTCTTGTCTATGTCTGAATCTCCTCTTAAAGTAAAGCCGAATCCAGAAGGGACAGCCTGGGAGGCCCACACTCCTTGCAGAATCTGGGAAGGCTTGGTGTTTAAACCGTTCTTGTTCCCGTTGTAAATGAGCACTTTGCCTCTTTGATCCTTGCCTGCAAAGGGCGCACCAATGGCAACGTCTGCAGACAGAGACACATCATTTCTCATTAAAGAAGAATGTTAGAGAATTAAGTACAAACAGCAACAATCCAAAGGGCTTCTTCAGTTTTCCAGAAAAAAAGTGTAGGACTACAGCAAGGGGAAATTATCCGTTGCCTTTCACCCATCCAAAAAATATTTACCAAGTGCCTACTATGTGTCGGGTACAGTGGATTCAATGGTGAACCAGACACCAATTTTCAGAAGTTTATACTCTAGCGTGGGGAATAGACAATTTGAACAAAGAAATAATCAGGGGGGACTTCCCTGGCCTTCCGGTGGTTAAGACTCCATGCTTCCAATGTACAGGGCATGGGTTCAATCCCTGTTTGGGAAACTAAGATCCCATTTGCTGGACAGCATGGTTGAAAACACACACACACACACACACACACACACACACACACAAAGAATCAAGGAAAGATTGAAAAGTGACAAGTGCTATGGAGAGGATCTTAAAAATACTGACATGATGGAGAGTGACCGGATTCTTATTTTAGATGAAGTATTCAGACAAGGTGTCTGTAAGGTTGACCTAGAAACTGAAGTCAAGGGACAAGATGAAATGAACCATGTGGAATCAGAAGGAAAAGCAGTCCAAGAAGAAGGGAAGACTGTATAAAGGCCCAGGGATGCAAGGAGCTTGGCCCACCTGAAGAGCAGCCAGAGGGTCGTCTATGTGGAAACTTAGTAAGGGATGGGGAAGAGCTGGGTCAGAGCACTGGGCTGGATAGACCAGTTGAGGCACATTTGCAGGGTACTTAGAGTTTCTTGTTAAAAGAAATAAACATCTTCTTTCACAAAGATTACATTCTTGAATGATGACATCATCCCATGATGTAGGCAAGATTCATTTCATAGTCAAGGCCTCTGAGAAACTGGGAAAGAGCCCTATCGACTGTCTCCCACTTAGCACTAAATGAAAATGACCTTCTGTGTTCAACAGGATTGTTCTAAACAGTGCACCTAACTACTTAGGTTTACATGAAAAAGAGCACCAATAACACAATAGCATAACAATTCTGTGCCACGGACATCACTGTGCATCCTCATTTTCTCATCTGTCTATTTATCATTGTTCCTAAGTAAGTCTGATAAGACTACATAAATTGTAAATTGATTTTTACTATATAACAAGGATCATAAATCCACTTTCACTTAACAGGTAAGGATAAACTCTCAAAAAACTCAGCCTGTTGCAGAAAATAAATATATCCTCATATGGCAGATGGAAAGGGGTACCTTTCTCATATCCTCTGAGTCCATGAGTTGACATCTGTCCCCTGGTTTCATCCCATTTTGGCATCATTTTAGAGATACCAAGGCTGAGAGAGTCAGAACCCCTTTTAGGTCATTAGGAATGTCTCTCTTAGCTCTTAAAAGTATCATTAAAGGTTTGAGAGAAAAGACAAAAAGAAGAGAAGATAATGAAAAAGATGATTCCACCAATAATTTAGCATTATTTATTTCATTTGGTGTTCAGGAATAGGGCAGTTTTTGAAAGCAACACATCAGTTGAAGATGAACTTGTCTTTTAAAAAAAAATTTCCCTGGAACCATGAACTTTTAATATGCCTTTATGTTTTATGGTGCTTTAAAAGTTACCATACATTGCTGAGACATGTTTTTTCAAAGAAATCATAAAAGTACATGACCATGTGCCAGAGGTATTAATGAATACTTTGATTTAATGAGAATACTCCCTAAGCTCTTTTGTTGGAGCAAAATCCTGTTACTCCCTTGAATGTTAAGAAACCCATTATACCTTGGTCCTTAAAGGCCCTGAAAATGTATGCAAAATTTTGTGTGAGCTGTCATGTTTTACTGAGAAGAGGGTACTTAGAAGGCATTCTAAGTTTGATCCCTGGGCCAGGCTCCTCTGTCCATGGAATTTTCCAGGCAAGAATACTGGATTGGGTTGCCATTTCCCCTGCCAGAGGATCTTCCTGACCCAGGGATCAAACCCACATCTCTTGCGTCTCCTGCATTGGCAGGTGGATTCTTTACCACTGCGCCATCTGGGAAGCCCCAACATCTATATTAGCCCAAACTAAATAAAGTTTAAATTACCTTGAAATTTTAGATAATTTATTAAAGACCAATCATAAGAACTGTTTCACATACAGCACCGTGAAATCTGTTGCTTACTTCATGTAGCAGTAACATGATCTTATGGCACGTAAGTAATTTCCATGCAGTGGTGTAAATTACCATTGTATCCATCTTGGTTCAGGTCTCCTAAATGTGCCACAGCACTGCCGAATCTCCCGAAAACCTCGGTGCCTGCAATCACCTGCGGGTCTCTGAAGACGAGGGCGCTCTCTTGCAGATACAGATAAACTTGCCCTACCTCTCTGGGGCTGCTCTCAAATTCACGTTCCATAAAGAGAGGTGCCCCAATCAGTATGTCATCCATCCTGCAGGGACCAGAGAGAGAGAACAGCACAGACATGAGCTGCTTTTGGGTAGACTTCTCATCAATAAGACGAGTACATTTCCACTGGTTTATTTCCTTTTCCAGGAGACATTTTACAATCATCATATTTCTTTCATTGCTTTGTTATGTCTTCAGAATAGAATGCCGTAAGAAAATAAGAGTTGCTGAATTATCACACTGAACCTTTCAAACTATGTTAAAAATGACTACTTTAAGAAAACCACAGATATTTCACTCTTTTCAGCCTTTTAGCCTATTTCCAGGAAATATACTTACACAAGTAAGACATATCAGAAAGACTTAACTAGGTTTTTGAAAACATGGATGAAAATTTGTCCACAATTTATTTAATTGTACATTTATATTATGAAGTTTTCTGGCAGTGATAAGGTTTAAAATAAACCCTACCCTCCTCTTTTCTTTTGGCTGCTGCTGCTGCTAAGTCCCTTCAGTCGTGTCCGACTCTGTGTGACCCCACGGACGGCAGCCACCAGGCTCCCCCGTCCCTGGGATTCTCCAGGCAAGAACACTGGAGTGGGTTGCCATTTCCTTCTCCAATGCAGGAAAGTGAAAAGTGAAAGTGAAGTCACTCAGTCGTGTCCAACTCTCAGCGACCCCATGGACTGCAGCCTACCAGGCTCCTCCATTCATGGGATTTTCCAGGCAAGAGTACTGGAGTGTTTAAATAAAACAGAGGCCAGAGAATGTTCTCATGCTAGCTAGAAAGGCAGAAAACAAAATTTTTCTCCCAAGTACAAATTTAGGTTTTTCCTTTGTGAAAGTAGATATTATCACAGAAAACTAGTAGATAATTTTTCAGACTGATAACATTTCAAGAAAGAAACAGCAATTGATTGCTGGTGGTGGTGGTGGTGTAGTCTCTCAGTCATGTCTGACTCTTGTGACCCCGTAGAGGTCACAAGCCTGGCAGGCTTCTCTGTCCATGGGATTTCCCAGGCAAGAATAGTGGAGTGAGTTGCCATTTCCTTTTTCCAGGGATCTTCCCAGTGGGTTGCCATTTTCCTTTTCCAGGGATCGAACTTGCATCTCCTGCACTGCAGGTGGATTCTTTACCAACTGAGCTACCAGGTAAAATATTTTCTTAAAACTATTCCAAATGCATTTTCTCACTCTGCTTCCAGATTTGGGCCAAGAGGGAGGTAGGGATTGGGGTTGTACCAAGCTTTGGGATTTTCCTTGGAGGAAAATCTTTAATTTCTTATTTATTTACTTTTAAAATTTCTGTTATTATTATTGTCAGGATGAAGAGCTATTTGTTATTTTTTGTATTTCTGTTATTATCGCCAGGATCAAGATGTATTTGTTAAACACGTAATTGTGTGCGCAGCTGCCTTGTAGTTCAAAGACATCTGAATCCACTGGTTCTCTAGTGCAGAGATTGATGGGGACCATTTTCCCATTCTCCAAAGAAGGAACAAAGCCATACAATTGGTCCCTGAGGATATAACATGACAGGGGACTGACTCATTGCCTTACTGTGTTTCTCACCGCCAACACTGAGGAGTTCTAGAAATGCAAAATTATTCGACCTATCATTGTGAAAGATTAGCATATCCATGCAATCTTTGGATTCTTGGAGGATTATGACAACATTGATTTATTTTCATAAAGATACAGTTCCCTAGATATTTAAGTGTAAGTCTTCTAAAATGTTCTAAATGCCAAAAAGGAGAAAGACATTTGTTCTCAATTTATAATTGTGTTCTCATAAAGCTGAGAGACAATAACTGTCTTGGATTCAATTGGTTCAATGTGCCTTGTAGAATATTTTGCATTTAGTGCCAATATTATGTTAACAATAATACTACTTAACTGTCACAATATATATTATTGTTTAGGCTGGTGTTTTAAAATCTTGATTTACAGCTCATTAGTGAATTGTGAGGAGTAGGCAATGGCACCCCACTCCAGTACTCTTGCCTGGAAAATCCCATGGACGGAGGAGCCTGGTGGGCTGCAGTCCATGGTGTCGTGAAGAGTGGGACATGACTGAGCGACTTCACTTTCACTTTTCACTTTCATGCATTGGAGAAGGAAATGGCAACCCACTCCAGTGTTCTTGCCTGGAGAATCCCAGGGACGGGGGAGCCTGGTGTGCTGCTGTCTCTGGGGTCGCACAGAGTTGGACACGACTGAAGCGACTTAGCAGCAGCAGCAGCAGTGAATTGTGAAATCAATTTAATGGGTCTTGACAAGCAATTTTGAAAAATGAACTAGAATAGAAAATATGAGTGAATGCCTTGCACATAATAGTAAATACTGTTCCATGAAACCTTTTGTTTCAGTTGTGTGTGTATACCGGGTTGCAATGTCAAATGTATTTCTAATTATGAACCCACAGGCCAAAAAGCCACTGAAAAACTATTGCAGTAGGCCATGCATGCTATTAGGCTATTTCAAAATTTATTTTTCAAATCCTTTTTTTGAATAGACTCAATTCAAGTTTAAAGTTTAACAATATTTATTAGTAAGGATGCTTTTCACTAAACTTGTGAAAAAGCAGTTGTATAACAACTGGGCACTATTCTAAAAATATATAATATATATATAATATTACATAATCTCAAAAAAGAACAATGATGAAGAAATACTATTTATGATGAGGTTTTCACTAAAAGCCACTTTCTCTGCATGGGTCATGTCGGTGGTTTGGATGAGATCGAAGGTATAAAAGTAGGATATATACACTAAACTTCATCTTATCTGAATTGTCTAATATTTGAGCATAGTTCTCGTTCAGTTTCTATGCATTTATTTGTGTCTCTTTTTTATGTCTAAAAAAGTATTATGTCCACTCTAATAATATAATGTAAGGCGCAGGTTCTCATCTTTTGATGTGTTGTTAGAGCCAAAACATTATAAATATTTTTTCTGAAAAGAAAAGCATAAATATACTGATAAAGGGGGGATGAGGGAACCCATCAATGAGAATATTCATTATGAAGAATCTGAATTTAAGTCTTCTACAGCCAAATAGTATTTAATATGTTGATTTAACTTTAACCCATAAAATTTTCCATTTCTTCTTCTTTCTCAACAGTTCTTAGTGTATGCTAATACCCAAGACTGATTTTCAGAATGTAGTTATTTATTAAGAGAAGGCCGGTTAGGAGGCTTTATATTAGAATTGATATCTAATTGATAAAATTATTTTATGACAGGCAAAAACTAATATGGCTTATCAATTACATTACGGAAATCAATTTAATCTGCAGCTTCTTTATGCTTTAATTTTCTAGATTTTCTACTTAATCACATCATAACGATTTCTCCTCTTTGAGAGAATCCACTTAGACTAAATCTGGCACTAAAACACAGTTTACTCAAAGCTGCTTCCTTTCAAATAAATTTTCTCTAAAGTACTCTCAAGTTAACCAACTGCTAAGAATCTCTAAATTTAGTTCCTTTGAGATCTGCTGAGGCTAGAACAATCCAATGGATTAAATTGTATTTCTGTGAATTTCTGAAATAGTATAAATATTAAAAGGGTCAAAAAGCCATAAGAAAATAAAAAACAGATCTGCTTAAGTTCAAGAGGAAAATACTATCTCCCTTTGTTGTTAAGTTTGTCCAGAAATTCCTAACAAAATTTACACAGAAAGACTTCACTGCTCTGGCTGTTTTAAGATAACTAAACTGAAATTAATTTCAGCAGCTTGTGAATATTTTCAAAACAGTCCCAGGCTTGACCCTATCAATGACCCATCAGCATGCACACAACTGTTTAGTCTAAACTTTTGAAGTCCACTTCTGATACCTGGGTGTTTCTTTAAATAAAAAAGATACTGAGGAAATCCTCACCAGTTTATTAATTTGGTCACATTAGTTAATGACACCACCTTTTTTCCCCAGTGGTGGGTTTTGGAGCATTTGTAGGGACTTTGCTTTTGTCGCATAGTGGATAGATAGGATGACGTGTTTACTAGGTGATCTCACATACACTAGTACTTAATTATCCCTCAGATGCAGAAAGGCAAGTCTGCTTCAATCCCACAGAACCTGGGTCCTAACTTCTGATCTGTGAATGATCAATTAGCTCGGTGATGTTCTTAACCCTAGTCTGAGTCACTGCACAACATTCAATCGGGTCCAGGACTTGAAAGATTTAGGTTATTAAAAAAAAGACTTTTGGAGAATTAGAAATTGGGTAAAGAATAAGAATTAAATTTCAATTCTAGTATGGAACTCTGCTAAATAATGTTCACTTACCATTCCTTAATCACTGATAAATGCTGGGAAAGCTAGAAAGAGCTTTGTGAATTTAAAAAATTGTAGGAATTATAGACTCTCTAAAATTATTTATGAGTTTAACTAATGACAGTAAAATACAGCAGCTTAGTATGCCTAGTTTTAATATAATCCAACAAACTGACTTTTCTTATAGGCCATGATATTAAAAACCATTGACAACTGATTTTTTTAGCATCATTAAGGACAATATTAAAGTTCTTTGGGTGAAAATAACTGAAATTATGACTTTATATTTTTGTAAAGTAGAAGTCTGAATTTCTTTATAAAAATATTGGAAACTAATAAAATGCATATTTAATAAACAGATTCTCATCAAAGCCAAAACAGAGTAAAGACTTAAACACAGGTTTAAGTGCTAGAACAGAGTTGGTATTTAAAGGATGCTCAACAGATATATGTTGAATGAAAGAATAACAAAAAGATATTTTCCAAAAGATACAAAAGTTACCAAACTTACCTCCAATCATAGGGCATCACATAATAAATAAAGTTCATTTCTAGCTATACTGAGGTCATAGCTAATGTCTATCAATGATGTATCTAAAGTGCTTAGCCCAGATCTGGGAACACAGTTAAGATTTTTCAGAGCTGTGCTTCTTATGAAAATGTAAGCTCCATGAAAGCAGAGCCCTATTCTTTCTTATTCATCGTTACATTCTGAGCACCCAAGAACTATGTCTGGCATATAGTAGGTGCTCCAACAATACTTGTTGGATGGATAATCAGTTCATCTCAGTTTATTGGTTTTCTTATTTAATCATTTGTTTAATTTGTCAGGTGCTTTCAGTGGATCAGAGAGATGCTTAATAATAAGTTTCTTTGAAGTAATGACTTAAACACAACCATAATTTATCATGCTGTTTGATCCAAGTTCAATTGTAATTTACTGCCATAATCTGAAAAAATAGCATTATTATTTTATCTTCTGCATGGATGTTTCTAGTATGCAATAGCAGGAGAAACAATATTTATGTGCAAATATTTTATCAATGAATCATGTGCTAAAAAGAGAGATGAGCAAATTCCTCAATGGCTATGGATTCCAAATGGCCAAGGACTATTCAATTCATGAAATTAAAGATAAAACTAAGTAAAATAGTGTTTTCTTAGAAGTGCAGATGTGGTAAAGACATTAAAAAGGATGATAGTAGCTATATCCTCTTACCCTGAACTAAAAAACAACAACAACAACAACAAAAAAAAAAACAAGAGAGCCTCTATTTTGTTGAGGAAATATAGAAGGATGTATTTCATGAAGAAAAAAATATAACATCTTTAAGGATGACTATAATATTCATTGAGTGAGGAAGTTCTTATAAACTTACCCATCATTGTTAACATCTGATACTGCAACTGTATATCCAAAATAAGATGCCATCTGCAAAGGAAAACCATAAATAACATATTTTGTGTTCAAAAAGTCATCTCTCAATTTTCCCTCAAAGATTAGCCACATTGCAGCCCATTTTTTGCATTTAAATTCATGGACCCTTAGACGTGGAAAGAGTTTTAGAGTCATTTAGTTTAACCCCTGACCTAACGCATAATGCTCCTCACAGCAGCCCGGACATCTGCTCAGACAACCTCTGAAGATGTTCATCAATCAATCCATTCAATTTGCAGATACAACTTTTAGAATACTTTTTGCTAAAATTGGTCCTTCTATAATATCTAGTCGTCAATCCTCCTGCCTAGTTCTGCAATCTTGAACATCACAGAATAAATCTAATTCCATTTCCATATGAAATCTCACATGGAAATGATTGTAGCTCACCATCTTGCTTACAGATATGTGATACCAAAGAAAAGATGACACCCCATGAGCACACTGACTGAAGTTAAGCAGGACAGACACTCTCTACTTTGGTCTCTTTGTACCACTGAAGCATAAAAAGGTTTTCATTTGGGGCTAAACCATGTCTCAGTATCAATTCAAACTGAGTTTATCGTCTGTTAGGGTTTCTAAGTCGTTTGTGAGTGTGACCAGTATACCTAATCTCTTCACATTCTAGCTCTTATATTTTTTGTTTTTCAACCTATGCTTTCAAGATTTATAACCTTTTCAGATTTGGCCCATAGTTTTTGCCTGCCAGAGTTTTTCATTTCCATATCTGCCATCCAACGCCTTAGCTTATTTAGCCTCCAATCACCTCCAAATTTAATCAGCCTATAGTCTACTGTAAAGTGTGCTCCATGGAAGGCAGAGATCTTGGTCTGTGTTGTTCACTCTTGTATCTGCATTGTCTGACCAGGTGCAACTCAGGGTAGGTGCCAGATACTCTTTGCAAAAGAAATAAATAGATGAGTTAACAAGTATAACACAGAAATTTAATTCTGCCACCTCTTTTTTCTATTCCAAACATATACAGTTGTTATAGGAGGTGGAGCCTTCGGGAGGTAATTAGGTCATGAGGTTGGAGCCCTCATGAACGGGATGAGTGTCCATAGAAAAGGAACCCCACAGAGCTGCCTTGTCCCTTCCTCCACGTGAGGACATAGTGAGAAGATGGCTGTGAGCCAGGAAGCAGGCTCTCACCAGACACAGAATCTGACTACCCTTTGATCTTAGACGTCTCAGACTCCAGAGCCATGAGAAATAAATGTTTGTTGCTTTAGCCATCCAGTCTACAGTATTTTTATGGACTAAGCCCCGGGTACCAGGTGCAAAATTCTCTTGGTTGAGGAAGTAAATGCCTCGTTTGACTGTGTCACGCAGTAATTCAGTTCTCTCACGTCTTTTCTTTATTCCGCACACATGTAGTGAAATTCTTATTCCTGTGTGGCACTGTGTGACCTCACTCAGAGGAATTTCATCATTTATGTATTAAATTCTGAGGTTCAAGACTGAAGAACTAGGTGGTATTGAGGATGAAAAGTTACAGAAAGGCCAAATTTAACAATGTTTAAGGAGTTTTTAATGGTAAAAACGTAAAAAGACAAGAGAGAAGTCTTGCCGTATTTTCATACACCATTAATTATCGCCACTTGAAAAGAGTTGTTCAAAATGTATAAATTCACCCAGCTGCACAATCATCGCAGCCTTATATCTCTGTATTTACCACAAGAGTCTCATGAGAGACACTGTCAAATGCTTTGTTGAAAACTGCACAGTCATGGAT
Source organism: Tragelaphus eurycerus (assembly GCA_935064755.1). NCBI lineage: Eukaryota > Metazoa > Chordata > Mammalia > Artiodactyla > Bovidae > Tragelaphus > Tragelaphus eurycerus. Next base: position 60,229 of record CAKXYN010000517.1, read on the forward strand.
AGACTAAAGCCCCAATTGGGGCAGAAATGTCAAAAATGCTCTGTATTCTTAACAAAAAACTATCAAAATTGCTTGACAAATATATGATTCCAAATTTCTGTGTCTAGCTAAGAGCTGAGCATTTCAGGATCTTAAACCTGGATCCTCCTGGGATCCAGCAGGCCAAGACAGTCACTTGGCCAGATTCAAATGTGAGGCTTCTAGAAGCTCCAGAACCTGGGTTGGTGGTTAGGAGAGAAAGTTGGTGGCCTAGAGAGACTAACTCAGTTCAGAATTGCCTCCCTAACACAACAGGGCCACATTCATCCTTTAAAAAAAAATCTGACAAATTGCAACAGGTCATAAGACCCAGGAAAACCCAGAGTGGGGAATGAAGTGTGACCCCAGGTCATCAGGATACCAGCAGCCTGCTTTCAGAGAATTGACCCATTGATAATAAGATCCTAGCCAGTGACAGTGGGTAAGGGGCAAAAATCTAGTCCCTGGGAGGAAGGGACCAGAACCAGAGACTTTGTCATCTTCCGTATATTTGGGGGTTGGTGAGGGTTCCATTTACTATGAGGGCAGGAGGAGATTCCAGACCTGTTGACTGTGACAAATATGTGGAAAACTAGAAGAAGCTTGTGTCTTCCCAGAGGGAAGGTGGGTACCCAGAATGAATGACCAGGCAGATTACATACAGGACTGTAACATAATAGGACTGTTCTCAGATTTCAGCAATTAGTGGCTTTTTGGAAAATCAATTAGGGTATAGCTGTTTTACAATATTGTGTTAGTCTCTGCTGTATGATGGAGTAAATCACCTGTATGTATACATATATCCCCTCCCTCTTGGACCACCCTCCCACTCCATGCCCCATCTCATCCATTTAGGTCACCACAAAGCTCTGTGTGCTATACAGCAGCTTCCCACTAGCTTTTAGGGAGCATATTCTGCCTTTACATCACCTAGCAGTACCTGAAATCATCATGGGGCACATACTCGTTTTTTAATTAACTGTTATCTCCTCAACTGCCTCCCCTGTAGTGCTGCGTTAGAGTTGGGATCTTGTCTGATACATGATTATACTCCTAGGGCTTAGAAGAGTTTCTAGAACATAGGTAAGTACTAGGTAAGTATTTATTTTATGAATGAGTAATATTAATATTATAATAGTGCAGAGTGACATTCACTATTTGACATTAAAATGTCTTTACCTGTTCACCAGTGAAATTCTGAATAAAGGTCATATCTGTAGAGTTAATGATTGAAACCTGAAATCAGAGAAATTAGATAGGTTATTTCATTTGGCATAGAACTGGAGAACTTTTTAAAAGCATAACTTAAATCATTTATAAATGTTTGTGAAAAGTCATAAATGGTTAGCTCTATATGTAAAAAAAAAAAAAAAAAAAAAGTAAGCCCATAGAATGATCTTAAAAAAAATTAAATTGAACTTTTTATTTATGGTTTCTGGAATCCTTTCAGACAGAATGCACAGTCACTAATTGGATGTAAAGAAATGATATTTGAATTCAAGAATGCTGAGAGCAACTAATTTGATGGTCAGTTAATCTAATCAAAAATTTAGTCTAAATTTCATTTCTGTACATATCCTATTATGGGACATTGATGATTATGGCTTCTTGCAAAAAAAAAAAAAAGAAAAAAAAGAAAATTGAAAGTGTTATACATATAGCAAAAAATATTCCTTTTCAATTCTATCCAACCAGCCTAAAATTTATAGTTATTACAAGCTGACCAGACTTTTAAAAAGTATTTTAAATGCTTTTCTTTTCATAAGATCTACTTATGTTCTTTTCCTATTTTTATGGCAACTAGTGAAATGGGTTTAAATAGTAGCCCTCCAAAATTCATATCTTTCCAGAACTTTGGAATATGAGCTTATGGGTCTCTATAGATGAAATAAGTAAAGTTAAGGATCTTGAAATGAAATCATAGTGGATTTAGGGTGGGCCCTGTGTCCAATGACAGGTGTCCGTATAAAAGGAGGAGACGACACACAGACATAGATGGAGGAAGACCACATGGAGGCCAGGGCCGAGATGGGGGTGAAGCCGCCACACGCTAAGGGAAGGCAGAGCCACAAGAGTCCTCCCCCGTGTGTGTGGGAGGGAGCATGACCTGGCCATCACACCTTGATTTCAGATTTCCAGCCTCCTGAACTGGGACAGAACAAATTTATGTTGTTATCAGCCACCCAATTTGGGGTCATTTCTTATGACAGCCCTTGAAAACTAATACACTAGTGACATAACAATCGACCTTATTGTCTTTACTGTGTGAGGCATATTAAAATGCTGATCATGTCAACAATGGGATCCTCGGCAATTACTCCCAAATTATGCACAAGGAAGGGCTAACTTCATGGGTATGTGACCTGTGCAGTCAGGCAGGGCCCTACACTCAGACGAGCCCTATCCTTTAGTTTTTTTTTTTATATATTTTTTAATCTTTTTTAAATTTTATTTTGCCCAGCTGTCACTGTCCTGAAATCCTTAAGAATTTCAAACAAGGGGCCAGGCACTTTCACTTCACACTGGGTCCCACAAATGATGGAGTTGATCCTATACATGGATAAGAAAAGAATCTAGCCTCCCTTTTCATAACCAAACAAGTGTGGATCTTTAAGGACACTTTAAAAGATTTCAAAGATTTAAATCTTTAAAATGATTTAAAAAATGATTCTTTGCACATATGCAAAATATCCTATAACACATTCTTAGTACTCACATATCCAAAATTCTGTGCGCCTCTTGGAACTCCAGCAACCAATTCTGTGACGAAAAGTCATTTAGAAGGTAAATTACACAGTCTACTTTAAAGCTATTCAACAAATCAGCTAAAGATGGTACTTTTTGAATAAGTAACTATCATGGATCACGTAGACAGCTGGAAGTTTGAAGTTACAGTTTTGCATTGGCTTTTGCCTCTGCTACAGAAGAAGAAAACAGGGGACTCAAAGTTGTACTTCGAGAATCACCTGTCTCCACCAGAGCCACCATGCATTTCAGCCTCTAGAACATAAGCCTGCCTTCTCAGATTTGTGTGTGATTTGTCAGTTAAACCTCTTACTCTGGTTTCTCCAGCTCTCACTGTCTTCTGAACTAGTCTCCCGTGGCAGTGTACAAAATAACATTTCCTGTCCCACTAAGGGACAGTGTTCAAGCAATTTCAGTTACCTAAAGAAAAACCTCATATCATAAATGATTGAGCCTGGCTGCCCTGGGACAGAATTCTAGGGCATCCTCGTAGACAAGAGTATGCAAAGAAGGTAGCTTTGATAATAGAGATAAAAGAAGCAACTCTGGTGAAAAGGGGGTCGCATGTTCCAGTGCACAATGATATGGCTCTAGATTCTGAAAGCAATGGTTTTAGTCCTTGGGTCTTCCATAAACCCAGGCTCAATCCTTGAATGTAACTTTTTCCAGTCACCTACAAAAGACAGGAGTTGGAACTGAATGATTATCAAAGATCTTTCCAGTTCTCAGTTCTGTAAATCTAAGCTATCCTTTGATTCATTTGGGGTTAAAATTTTAGTTTAATTTAAAGGAAGGGAGCTTGGGAAAAAAGTCCCCTTCCATTCAAATTTCCCTTTGCTCAAACCTGCTCCTAAATGTATAGCACAGATTCTAGCATTAATTCTACCCCACATACTAAACTCTAGCAGAGTTGGGCATTCATGCTCTTGGAGTGTTAATAATCAGAGAAGATTCATTTGGGTTTAGATGTTGGACTTTTACATAGTATCAATAAATTCACTCATTCAATCAACATTGACAGGCGACCATAGGCTACAGCAGGGAATGAAGACAAAATTCTCTACTCTCATAAAGTTTATACTTGAGCTGGAAGAGACAGTTAATTTGAAAAGTAGAGTCCATTAAATGTCATGTTAGAAGGGGATGAGTGTAGGGTAGAAGAACTAAGCAGGTAAAATGGTACTAGGGGTGCTCGAATTGGGAGGAGGAAGGAATTATGATTTACCTGTTGGTTGGGGAGGTCTTGGCAAGAAGATGACAGGTTAGTGAAAACTGAAGAAAGTGAGAGAGTAAAATATTATGGAGATCTGGGAGACATACGTTCTAATCAGAAAGAATAGCACGTGTAAAGGTCCTGAGGTAGACGTGTGTCTGGAGAATTCAAAGAACAGCAAGGAGGGCAGGATGGCTGGGGTGAGGAGTAAAGGACAAGGAGATGAGGTTAAAGTAAATGGCCTCTCATGAACAGAGTCTCTTAGGTCATTGTGAAGACTCAGGATTTACACTGAATGAATTGGGGAATCATTCAGCAAAGAAGTAACACAATGTGACTTCTGTTCCTAAAGGACCAGTTGCCTACTGGATCTAGACTACAGGAGGGCAAAGATGAGAGCAGGGAGCCCAGTTAGGAAGTTACTGCAAGTGTTGATGGAGACCTGAGAATGGTAGCTGTGGAGGAAGTGAGAGTCAGATTCTGGCTGTCTTTTGAGTTTAGTTAGCAGATTTGGCGCATGGGTTGGATACGGGTGGGGAGTGGAGCAAAGAGCACAATCCAAGGTTGACTTGCAAGGTATTTTGCTTGAGCAGCTTGGAGGATGGCATTGTCACTTACTGAGATGGAGCTGATGGAAGGGAGGGCACATTTAAATGGAATGATCAGGAGTTCAGGTATAAGCACATTAAATTTGCAAAAGCCATTCAAATAGCGATATTGATTGTTGTGTAGAGATTCTAGGTTTTACACTACATTCCAGCTTCATGGGTACAAGTATAGATACATGTATGGATGTTTATTATGGGCACCTAAAGACACCATGGTCAGAGAAAATGGAGTTGACTTATTTCAGGATCCGACTTGTCAAATAATAAAGATGAAGGGGTATTATGCCATCTGAGATACATGGCAACCACTGCTTCTCACATCCCACAAACATTCAGAATTTTGTTAAAAGAAAGAAATGTATTGTGAAGTAATTTTCCTTCAATAAAAAGTAAATAAGTTTGGGGGAAAAAAATAGAAATCAACCATCATACTAGGAACTTTGGAGCCTGCAGCCTCATATGGCTACAATGCTATAAAGTTATTTAAATGTGATGTTGATTAAAAGTTTCAGAATCATCTAAAAATCACATTCCTAAAAGAGCTTTTTCAGGTCACTCTACTTTTCACATGTTTATAGATGGCTTGATTTCAACCATTTCTCTCACCTTGCTGAGAGTCCCCAGTAAATTCCCCAGCAGCAACTGAATAACCTGTTTTAAAGAAGAGACAAGAGAATCAGACGTTTGATGTCTTTACAAATGATCCATAATCTAGAAACATGAAGGAACTATCATAACACTATTCTGTGCAGATATCCTGACAAATACTGTAATATAAAAGTCTAGAATTCTATAAAGAGAAAAACTAATCAAGCCAAGATGTACACTAAATCGTAGAAATATAATAGATCTGCGCCTTCTGAGTGTGGCTACATGATTGGATTTTGAGGTCCCTTTTAGAAGTAAGAATGCTCCATTGCCCATCTTTACGTGTGAATGGTGGTCTTTGCATTTCAAGAACTGCTGATCCATCATAATCAGATATCATTACTCTAAAAGGTTAACTCTTACACTCAGATTTTGCTATTTCTAATCACCAACAAGGCCTACTTATTAATACCTTTGCTGACCTAAGAAAAATGCACAATGTGAGAGTTGCAAATTAAGTTTTATCTGGGGCAAAATAAGGACTATAGCTCAAGAGACAGCATTTCAGATAGCTCTAAGCAACTGCTCCAAAGAGCTAGGAAGGAAGGTCAGTATATATGTGATTTTGGTGAAGGGGGAGTATATGCAATCAAGCACATAATTTTTCACTGAAGGTTTCTGTTAGTCAAAAGGACCAGTCGTCACCATGAAGGAATTTCGTGCTTTTCTAGATATGAGGAGATACAGGAATTGGGGGTCATAAAATCATCTCCTGAGAATATCTAAAATCTGAAGACTTGTTCTGCCAGCTTTCCCAGAGTATAGAGTGCCTCATTTCTGCTCTCCACCCTGAACTCCTTTCGGGGGGTGTTGAAGGTCAGCAACTGCAGCAGCACATAATTTAAGCCTTGCAGAGGTAGGTGATAAGTGCCCATAGCAAGTGTCAATTTGTACTTGAACCTTCGATGATAATTCCCCAAGAATTTTACTTGGCTCTAAAATGAGGTAAGGTGATAAAAGAGAACTATACTTTTTTAAAGTTCATTAAGGACTCAAAATGCCAATACAATACCAAAGAAACAATAGTGAGGAAATGGCATTGTGTGGCTGCACATTTTGAGAACATTTTAGCAACTGGAAAGTTTTTTGTTCTTTCTAGAAACTGGAAAAGACTACCATCATTTTGCCCAAGTAGCACAGGGCATCCTCACTGATACACAATATCTACAACTGGCAAAATATTTTATGTACAATAGACTGTCAGGGAGCCTATAAAATAGCTATCAAACTATGTCGATTACACATAACAGCTGAATCAAAAGACAAGAAAGTTAAGAGTCCAATTCAAGCTAGTAAGAAAATTTCCATAAGGCGCTGTATATTATCAGATAAGTGAGGGATAAAATTTGCCTCAACATTTCATATGCTTGTCTTTTGAGAAATCACAAATATCTCAAGCAATGCATCTCACCAAGATAACTGTCATCGTAGGAAGCTGGAGCCACTTCTGTCTGCTTTTCTCCAGCCAATTTCCTTAGGATATCCTTGAATGAGTAGTTTGCAATGATATCTGCAATACTGGCCGTGATCACCTGACCTGTGCTCGAACAGATTAATAGGTTAACTGAATGAATGCACGAGTCAGGCCCTCCCCATGCAGACACAAGGCATTTGAACAACATTCATGCTCTTGAAAATGCTCATGAGATTGCTTCGCATTTTTGACAGTGACTTTCCCTGCCTTGCTCTAGAACTGCAAGGTAAAGTCACTAGCAGTTTCTTAGAGCTTTCCATGCTGACAGAAGAACCAAAGATGAACTATGTAATTTGTTTATATAACATTTTTATTGTTTTCTTCTTGGAGTATAACTGCTTTCAATGTTGTGTTAGTTTCTGCTGTACAATGAAGTGAATCAGCTATGTGTACACAAATATCCCCTCCCCTCTAGGACCTCCTTCCCACCCGACCCCTGCCATCCCCTCCCCCCAGGTCATCACAGCACTCAGCTGAGCTTCCTGGGCTATCCAGCAGCTTCCCACTAGCTATCTGTTTTACACATGACAGAGTATGTATGTCAATTCTAATCTCTCGATTCGTCTCACATTCCCCTTCTTTCTATCAAAATATAGTTGATTTACAATACTATGTTCGTTACAGGCATGCAGCATAGTGATTCAATATTTCAGAGATCAGTACAAGATAATGGGTGTAATTCCCTGTACTATCCAGTATATCCTTGTTATTTTTTTCACATATAGTAGTCTGCATCTGTTAATCCTGTACCCTTTAATTGTATCTGTTTTCTCCTGCCTCTACATACTTCTTCCACATCCAAATGATAACCATATCTAAGAGTGAAGACACTTGTAGGCAAAATTTACTTGACTAAATTTTTATTCTCAACTATTCCAGCTATAGGAAACATCCTCTAGCTTTGAGATGACCTAGCCAAAATATATCTTGTTACAGATGGGGAAACTGTGACCTAAAGTAGGGATCTCTGAGCCTGTGTAGCAATCTGTGGCCTTTAGGAACCAGGCTGAATAGCATGAGGTAAGAGGCAGGGTAGCAAGAGAAGCTTCATCTGTCTTCATAGCTGCTCTCCATAGCTCACATTACCAGTTGAGCTCTGCCTCCTGTCAGATCAGTGGTGGCATTAGATTCTCATAAGAGTGTGAACTCTATTGTGCTTGAATCACCCTGAAACCATCCCCCCACCCCCAGTCTGTGGGAAAATTGTCTTCCATGAGACCGGTTCTTGGCGTAAAAAATGTTGGGGACCTCTGGAAAGAGCTTGAGTATATTCACGAAGGTCATGTGCTTTTGCTGTTGGAATATTCTGCATTACAAACGAGGTCCTTTTTGGCCTTCTAGTAATACTTTTTGTGTTCTCTCAAAGTACAGATGTATTAGCTCTAAATCACTTAGTAAGTTAACAGATTGTAAAACATATCAGCTTAAGCTAAAGGAAGAAATTACACAATCTCTAAGTCATTCACACTTTATGCTAAAATATAAGCACAAAACATAAAAGTAAGACAATGGAAAGCAGTGAGGCCCAGAAAGATACAGAGTTTTAGCAAAAAGAGAATCCATGGCCACCAACATTGATATGATAAGAACACTGGCTAATCTCCCCAAATAAAGTCACTATCAGAAGTCTTGAAACACGATCTCATGTTCTTTGGGAGAAAACTGGAGGACTGCTTTCAAGAGACTAACACTGAATATTAAATTTAAAGCCAAATTATTCCTTGGGAATTCACCCATTCCCACAGTCTTTCTGTTTGAAGTTCCAAAAGAATAAAACTGTTAAACCAGGCCATAACTATCTCCAAGTGGCCGTGACTGAAATGACTGCTCTTATATTAAGATGATTGTATTTACACATGCGTTTCTGAACAATGTCCGCAGAATGTGCCAATTTTCCGTGGGTAAAAGTTGAATACCCTCTCTCTCTTTCCATGAACATACTGTCTTTGTTTATTTCCTTTAGTTGCTTCTATAGATATAATCTTAAGACTGAGTAAAAATTTAAAGTATCTGTCTCAGACAAATCCCTGTGCTCTTGATATGGCTGATTTTCAGTCTATCATTGGGATCATACCCTTTTTTCAATGTAAAGAAAGAATTATGTGAAATTAATCAAGTGATTAAGAACAAAATCTTTTCAAATACACACATTTTATTCAACCACTCGTATATTACTTTCCAGTTTACAAAATAACGTTTAAAGGCTTCAAAGGTTAATTCTTTGATGTTCATATCTGTATACTTACAAATTAAGCTAAACAGTACAGTAATTTCATGTAAAATTTTACTGTAAATTGATCTCACCTGTATCTTTCACAGTGGCTTTTAAACACTATCAGGTGTCTTCCATTAAAAAACAACAGAACACTTCACTCAACTATTCATCTCTCTCATATTCTACTCTATTCTAAACTTGACAGCCAAAATTGTCTGTATTCTCTGTAATCTCTCTTTAGGCATCCCATTCACATTCCTGGCTTCAGTTATCACCAGTATGCTAGTTCTTATTTTAGCCTAGTTATCTTCTCTGAGTTTAAGCTCACACATCTAAATACTTACATGAAAGGTCTTGGACATCTCAAACATGTTCATATTCAACATAACCAAAAGCAAACTCATCATCTGCCTTCCCCAGCCCCCATCTTCCCAACCCATCGTCTTCCGTCTTCTAATGTTCTCCATCTCAGGGACTAGGATCCACCTACACCTATTCAGTTACAAAAGAAGAAACATATTCATGGGACTTCTCTGGTGGTCCAGTGGATAGGACTTGGTGCTTTCACTGCAGAGCACAGGTTATATTTCATGTCAGCCAGCATTCAGAGGACACGACACCCCTGCATGGGACCACCCCAGAGAAGCCTCCTATGCTCTCACAGCCCTGTCTTGACATACCTTTTCTTGCTAGTATTGTGCCTGGAGTTTCTCAAGTATTAGGCTGGCCAAAAAGTTCCAGATGGTAACCTCTGCAAGTTCCTACTCATTACTGTATCCTCAGCATCCAGCACAAAGTCTGGCATGGCCTCAATATGCATTTGATGAATAAAGGAATGTAGTTGTCACAGTACACTATCATTTATATCACAAAGTATCAATGCACATTGAAATGATGCTTCCTTCACTGGAGAAACTAACAATTTGGAGATAAAATTAACATAATAAAAAGTCAGCACTTGATGTTACTTCTGTTTCATTTCCTTGTTAGAAACAACCAAGGGGATTTCTTCTCTGTTAACAGGACATACCTTGCCAGTAAAAACTTCCAGGGCCTCCAACTATAAGGTCTCCGTTCTACAAAACAGAAATAGCAACAACAATTGAAAAATTGAGATTTTTTTTTAAAAAGGTGAGAAATCACTCTTCATAAGCATTGCCCAAACAATTTGCATACATAAAGTAATTTTTAGAAGAGGCCCTTATATCTGAGTCATGCAAGCCATTTTCTTTCCTTTTATAGCTTTGTTATTTATGTGTTATCACATTAAATAATTTTAATTAGATTCAATTAGGTTAAGTAAAACTTTCTTCCCTGAGAATATATATATTCAGGCTTTTGGCACTGCCTCAGGTAAGCAAAGGGCTTTCCTGGTGCCTCAGATGGTAAAAAATCCTCCTGCAATGTGGAAGACCTGGGTACGATTCCTGGGTTGGAAAGATCCCCTGGAGAAGGAAATGACAACCCACTCCAGTATTCTTGCCTGGAGAATTCCATGGACAGAGGAGTCTGGCAGGCTACAGTCCATGGAGTTACAAAAGAGTCGGACACGATTGAAGCAACTAACACCTTCAGGTAAGCAAAAGATCTACATGTTTCATGGTGCACAGTTCTGCAGACATGGTCTTTCGAGACTATAGCAATGAAAAGAAAAATTGGTTCCTGTTTATTTCAAGGTCACAGTAATGCCTATCTTTCCCTACACATCTGCAAACCCATCGTTTCCCAAGAGAGACTGTCAGAACTCCAGATAAAAATTTTCCGTTTTACTTATCACCCCACCTTCCATATCCTGCATCCTTAACTTTCAGTGGGGAAAAACACACAAGACAAAGAAAGTAAGATTTTAGATGCTGAGATTTATATTTTTTTCAAAACCACGGCATCTTTGCCTCCTATATTCTTATTAGATATCTCTGGTTTTAATTTTGTGAAAGGATATGTGAATTTTAACAGTAATGTGAAATCTAATCATCCAATTACAGCTGAGATAAAAATTATAGATTCTTGTGATCTTTTTAGTATTTCTTTACTAAGTTTTTGCAATTTTCATTTAAAAACAGGCTGTTGTTTTTCAACCTATGTATTTCTTTTCTATTAACAGATTATCACATACATAGATTATTATAAACAAAAAAATTTAAAGAAACTGCCAAAACAGGTTAGCTATATACCTAAATGTTCCTTTGATGGTGGCAGTTATTAGGGGGTAGATAGAAGTGGGAATGAGAGGCGGGGGATAAAAAAAAAAAATCAAACAGATAAAATAAATTTTAGAAGCTATAAGACCAAAAGAATTTACCTTATAAAAATCCAGACTAAATCCTGCTTGGCAGTAACCCTGGCCTTCAGGATCAGCATTGCCTGGAATGATCAAAAGATACAAATATATAATGCTATCATTCCCAAGATATATTTTTAATAATTAAATTTTAATATATTTTATATTTTTAATAATAAGGATACTCTCTTATTTTTCCTATAGACTTCTAAATTTAAAATGTATGTGTTCTATTATTTTAAAATTTTATTCTAAATAATTTCTTAAAGAGTTCAATCTGTTTTCTTATCCCAAATGGCACTGTCATTTTATACTAAGGTGAATAGGAATAATGTTCCTTGAAGTTATGATACTAGGTTTTACAACTCATGTTTATTTGAAGAAATAATATGTCCCTCTCTCAATTATGTTCCATGTTTCCCAAATGGCAGTAATGTATTTCCAGGGCATCCATGTGTTCTGACTGAAGCAATGCTACAAGAAAAAGAGAGCTAAACTGGCTCACGTGGGTGGATACTTTCTGCTGGGAGCACCGATAAGAGTTTTAATTTTCATGATCTCTCATACAAAATTAACTTCAAATTATTCTATTATCATTAGGTAAATTTGGACATTGCCTTTCTGATAACAAGGCATCTCACAGGGACACTAGTGTTCACAAAAGAGAACACTCTCTAACAGTGGCTTATTTTACACTCTCTGCAATGCAATTCACTAAGTGAATGTCCAATTGGATTTTATTACACAGCTTTTTTGGAGAAGGAAATGGCAACCCAGTCCAGTGTTCTCGCCTGGAGAATCCCAGGGACAGAGGAGCCTGGTGGGCTGCCGTCTATGGGGTCACACAGAGTCGGACACGACTGAAGCGACTTAGCAGCACACAGCTTTTTAAACCATAAGCAGGTCAACATGTGGATTCCCAGCATATTAGAATCCTGGGACATCAGAATGAAGAATATACTACTTGTCAATTGCACTTTAAAAGACCATCTACAATTTCTCAAGCACTTAAATGAAAACCAAAATACAGTTCAGTGGAAGGAATCTCAGTTATTATACTGTTAGATTCAAACATGAAAATAATTACCCCTTTCTTATCAAGGATACTCCTGAGTGGAAACTAAAATAAGAGGGCAGGAAAGGAAATGCATATCATCACAGGAAGAATTTAAAGGCTGGACGTGTGCTTATTGCAGGCGATTTCTGAAATGGATCTGGCCTTTGCAGCTTTTCCTAGAATGTCTTCTGTTTTTTCTTTTCTTTGGTTAGTTCTTAGCTAATTTTAGCACTGTCACCAGCCATTCTTTCCAGATGCTCTCTTTATATTTTAAAATACTTCTTACCTCATATACTCTATTGTGCTTTTTTTTTTTTTGCGATCTGTTTTTAATTCAAATGTCAATTGATGTTTTGTGGGCTCTTTTAGGCGAAGTTCTATTTTTCCAGCTTTGCTGAGGTATATTTAATATACAAAAATGTACATCTTAATGTGTACATTTTGATGAGTTTAGACATATGCCTGATAGCACGATACCACTACCACAATCAAGGGAATAAACATATTCATTACCTCCAAAAGTTTCCTATGCACCCACTGCCAAACAGCTATTGCTGTTTTGTTTGTTTTTTTTTTCTGGTGAAAACAGTTAACAGATCTATCCTCATAACAGATGTTTAGTGCACAGTACCTTACAATATATTTTATTTTATTTACAGTTGTATTTCTGGTTCATAATTATGAATGTTGCAGAGTTCCTTAAAGTCTCATCTGTATAACCTCAAATGTCCAGGTACTATTGTCCATGTGTATAAATATTTGTATGTACTCAGAAATATAGATGAATACATGGTATATGATTATGTAAATACACGTGTAATCTTGACTATAAGAAATAAATTTTAATGCATAAACCTTTTTAGAAATCCTTTTGAAAATCAACTCTGACTTTTTCAATATTGTAAATTATTCAGAAAGGAAAAAAAAACAGGACCATTCTTTGAAATCACTTTGCTTCAAAACAGGAAACTAAAAAAATAAAAAAAAGAATAATTTTTCACAAAATTCATTAAGAAAATAATAACTAACTTCAAACGCTGAAGTGGTGATTATGATAGAAATGGGAGGTTATTTCCTTTGTAGAGTAAGTTTTTCTCTTAGAATTACAGTTTATGAGAGCCGAAGTAATCTTTCTTCCCAGAACTTCAGAGCATCTGTGAACTTTACAATTATGTCCCAGAGTAAACTCAGGACTTCAGGGAATGATGTTCTCATGTGTGTGCTTTCCAAGGAGATTGGAAGGGTGTATGTAAACTATCGCCACCTGAATTATGAAGGACCACAAAGTGACAGGCATGTCATTAATATGAATGAGCAGACTACCACCCCAAATGCTCAAAGTGTCAGTAGCCAGGCTTTGTGGTGTGAAATGAACATGAGTGGCTTTTTGGAATCCTCTTTTGAAAGTAATATTTCTGCTCTGTGATACTGACCACACGCTTATGAACAAGCTGCTTTGTGTTAATGAACTGTGAACTCCTCAGAGAACACAGGAAGTGGGCTCCTTGGGTGCCTTTGAAGAGGAAGTACTACCAGTAAGAGAGAGATTAGGAGGATGTGAACACTGGGGTTGTGTGCTAGAGAGGAAAGAATTCCTGGCCATTTGTTTGGTTATTCTTCAATTCAACATAAACTTCACTACTACTTTTGTCAAGCTATTCCTTTCTTTAGGAAAGTAAGTGCTAAATAAATTGACAACATAATGTACCCATGTAATTCAAAATGCAAGCATACTATAATTTAAATTTTTAGATAATAATTCAAACTCCCCCTGAAACTCTTATCCCACAAGTTTAGATGCCTTGTGCAGTATTTCACTCTGAGCTTTCCCATCACATGGGCAGTCAGATAAAAGGCAGAACAAGAAGCAGTAACAAGTTTTCTGAACAGTCATCCTTGATGGTGGTTGGAATAAGATATATTATCGAGGCAGGAGGCATGCAAAGGATGGACTTGTCATTTCAGCAATAATAGTTTACTACTATGGGGAGGTATTTTTAGTAAATCATGAGAAATATGATATCAGTTCAGTTCAGAGCTCAGTCGTGTCCAACTCTTTGCGACCCCATGAATCGCAGCATGCCAGGCCTCCCTGTCCATTACCAACTCCCAGAGTTCACTCAGACTCATGTCCAGCGAGTCAGTGATGCCATCCAGCCATCTCATCCTCTGTCGTCCCCTTCTCCTCCTGCCCCCAATCCCTCCCAGCATCAGAGTCTTCTCCAATGAGTCAACTCTTCGCATGAGGTGGCCAAAATACTGGAGTTTCAGCTTTAGCATCATTCCTTCCAAAGAAATCCCAGGGCTGATCTCCTTCACAATGGACTGGTTGGATCTCCTTGCAGTCCAAGGGACTCTCAAGAGTCTTCTCCAACACCACAGTTCAAAAGCATCAGTTCTTCGGCGCTCAGCCTTCTTCACAGTCCAGCTCTCACATCCATACATGACCACAGGAAAAACCATAGCCTTGACTAGACAGACTTTTGTTGGCAAAGTAATGTCTCTTTTTTTGAATATGCTATCTAGGTTGGTCATAACTTTCCTTCCAAGGAGTAAGCGTCTTTTAATTTCATGGCGGCAGTCACCATCTGCAGTGATTTTGGAGCCCAGAAAAATAAAGTCTGACACTGTTTCCCCATCTATTTCCCATGAAGTGATGGGACCAGAGGCCATGATCTTCATTTTCTGAATGTTGAGCTTTAAGCCAACTTCTTCACTCTCCACTTTCACTTTCATCAAGAGGCTCTTTAGTTCCTCTTCACTTTCTGCCATAAGGGTGGTGTCATCTGCATACCTGAGGTTACTGATATTTCTCCCGGCAATCTTGATTCCAGCTTGTGCTTCTTCCAGCCCAGCGTTTCTCATGATGTACTCTGCATAGAAGTTAAATAAGCAGGGTGACAGTATACAGCCTTGACGTACTCCTTTTCCTATTTGGAACCAGTCTGTTGTTCCATGTCCAGTTCTAACTGTTGCTTCCTGACCTGCATACAGATTTCTCAAGAGGCAGGTCAGGTGGTTGGTATTCCCATCTCATTCAGAATTTTCCACAGTTTATTGTGATCCACACAGTCAAAGGCTTTGGCATAGTCAATAAAGCAGAAATAGATGTTTTTCTGGAACTCTCTTGCTTTTTCCATGATCCAGCGGATGTTGGCAATTTGATCTCTGGTTCCTCTGCCTTTTCTAAAACCAGCTTGAACATCTGGAAGTTCATGGTTCACGTATTGCTGAAGCCTGGCTTGGAGAATTTTAAGCATTACTTTACTAGCGTGTGAGATGAGTGCAATTGTGCGGTAGTTTGAGCATTCTTTGGCATTGCCTTTCTTTGGGATTGGAATGAAAACTGACCTTTTCCAGTCCTGTGGCCACGGATAGGTGTAAAAATTGATGAAACAAGTTCGGGTTTGAATCTAAGCTCTATCATTAATTGTATGAATAAATTCAGAATTTATTTATTGCTCTACCTGACTTTCATCTTAAGCATAATAATACAGTAAGTCCCCTACATCCAACAAGTTCAGTCCTCAGTGTTGGTAAGCCCAATTTGTTTGTAAGATGTAAGTTCAACAAAGACAGCCTAGATACTGAACTAAGACAATCAGCTATATAATACTGCACTGTCATAGGTTTATAAAACTTTTCACATAAATAACACGTAAAAAAAAACACAAAAAATAAAACATTTTTAATCTAACAATACACTAGTACCAGCTACATCATCACTGCTTTTACACTTGCTTCCAGACATCCTGGGCTTGAAATAAAGGTACTGTACTACTGTACTACACTGTACAGTAAAGTACACAAAAGCGCAACCACTTGCAGAGTATGCGTGCATGTGGCAGTGTATGCCAGACGTGTGAACTAACTTATGTGACTCGACATGCGAACCCACATTCACATTTAGGAAGTCTGCAACTTGAAGGTTCATATGCAGGGGACTTACTACAGTGACCCTTTACTGAACCCAGGAGCACAACACCTTGAGCGGAATGTGACACGAAATATCCCTCTTAATGACTGTTGCCTGTGCTTGGAAAGCCCCAGCTTTCCTGCTGTAATAACTACTAAGAGAAGCCCTTCCCACCGTCTGGTCCAAACAGACTCCTCTCCCCCCACCCAGGCATGTCCCTCCCCACTCTCTTGATTTGCTATATTTTTCTCTGTAGCAGTTTTCACTACCTGACGTTTTATTAGAAACATTTATTTTTAAAATTTTTTGTTGAGATGTAATTGATTTAACATAATATTAGTCCAAAGTGTACAACAACAATAACATGGATATACTGTGAAATGATTACCATGGTAAATGCAGTTAACGTCCACCACCACATAGTTACGGTTTTATAAAGCTCTTAAGATCTGCTCTCATAGCAACTTTCAACTGTACAACATGGGATCATTAACTATAGTTACATCCCCAGGACATATCTTGTAACTGGAAGTTTGTGCTTTGTGACCACCTTTACCCATTTAGCCCACACCCCTACTTTGTCAGCCACCAATCTGTACTCTTTTTTCTGTGAGTTTGTATTTTTTTTTTTATGATTCTGCATATGATATCAACAGAATGTTTTTCTTTTTCTATCTGACTTATTTCACTGAGTGTAATGCCTATGCATGTTGTTGTCAATGGCAAGATTTTATTATTTTTTATGGCTGAATAATATTCCATTGTGTATGTATCTATATCCAAATTCTCTTCCACATTTCCTTTATCCACTCATCCACTGATGGACACTCTGGTGGTTTCCATGTCTTGGCTATTGTAAACAATGCTGCAATGGACATGTGGGTACAGATACCCTGTCAAGATAGTGATTTCATTTCTTTTGGATAAATACCTATAAGTTGAATTGCTGGACCTGAACTTACTTAATTATACATATGCTATCTCTCTTCTGAACTAGAATATGTTTTTTGAAGCCAGAGCTTTGCTTTCTCTTGTTCTCTGCTTTATTCCTTTAATAATAGACTAATTAGTGCTCATCATTGAGACCACAGACATCATTGAATTAATTCATTACCTATAGATATCATTGAGTCTATTACCTGTGAGCAACACCTCTTTTAAAGCCATTCAAAGTAAAATTCTGAGTTGACTGATTATTCAATTCAGCTGACACTTGCCAAGATGTGAGAAAGTACCTGGTTTATTTCAGTATTTTAAAACAGAAGTTATAATCTTCTTCTTACCAAATCCTCACCACAAGCCCCCAGAATTAACTATTTCATTCCCAGCCCTTTTGATTTCTACATTTTAGAGGTCTCTTTAAGAACCTTCTAATATCCCTGATCCATTCTTTACTTCACTGTTTGATCTCTGATATCAGTTTGCTCATTATCTGGCCTAAATTAATCTTGAAATTTAAAAACATTCACATGAATAGGTAAACTTTACTTACAATTTTGGGAATCTAATTTGGGTTGAGTTTTTTTAAATCAATATCCTGAAATCAGTCATCAGAATGTTCTTTTCAGTGCCATTTCTTTCTCTAACATGGTCTTGTGAATTATCAAGAATAAGAATAAAAATCCATTGGTTTCTTGCTGATAAACCCCAGTGCTCTACATGACAGAAAAGTGGAAGAATTCACAAAAGGACTCTGAGTAGATCTGTGAACCCAGAGTGCTGTCCCAAGGTCCTTGTGCAATATTCCCAAAGGAAGTGGTTGAATAGCAGTGCTCCAAAGATGGTGCTTACAGGCTTGCTTTAAAGGATACTTCACCAGAAGATTCCCAGAACTGCCAGATGAGACTCAGACTCCAAATGTACAGAATATTTTGAAAAATGGGATTAAACACATAAAGAAGGAAAGTATATCATGCTGACAACCAGAGTACACAGATGCCAAAGAACACAACAGCCAGTGAGAACACAGGCTGGATGGAGACCTGTTCACGTGCCTCTAGGTCCAACCATGCTAGCTAACACCATTCCTGCAATTAGCAAGTGGACAGTTAGCATTTTTCAAATGCAGAGTGAGTTTTGAATAAAGACTGAGAGCTTAAGGCCTAAAATAAGGAGCCAATCAATTTGACTGCAGAATACTTAGAAACAGAAATTTTCTAAAATACAGAAGAGGATCAGCAGGATTCCACGTCCTGGTTCCCATGTCACAGCAAGGCCTCCTGTAAGACTGTCAGTCTTTTACGCCATTGCTTTTTTTTCCTTGGCAATGGTGTTTTGGGATCACCTGCATTGGCTACTGCAGAAAGACTTGTGAGCTAAGTTCAGTTTCAAGAATAAAAGTAACTTACTGTTCCGACAAGGAGAGTACTCAGCATATGCACTGAAATTCTGAATTGCTACATAGCAAGTGCCAACTGGATCCTTTTCTGGTGCTGGTTTAAGAGTTCTCCAGTGATATAATGGAGCACAAGCCTGTGAAACATCAAAGACAATAAATATTTTTTTTTATGTAGATTCCACATACTATGGACCTAAATTTGTAACAAACAATGCTAAATTATTAGATGACTTAACTGGCCTCCAGTATGCTAATGAGTACCTTGGTAGTCAGAATTAATTAAACTTCCTAAGTCAATTTCTCAACATGAATACACCATAGAATTGGAACAAATTAAACATATACAAAAGAATGATAATTTTTGTCCCACAGGATTTTAAATCAAATAAAAGTAGCCTGACAAAAGTAAATATTTATGAAAGGTAAAGAACTCATATGTTTTTTTTTAAAATTGGATCTACATAAAAGCAAATGACCATTTGAACAGCAAATTAATTAGTGCAATGTCTTAAAATGAGAACTAGTTCCTTTTTTTGTACAATTTTTACTTGTAGAAAACTCTTTTCAAATCAAGAGATGATGAGCTTATAAACCTCTGTTTTGCGGATTCCCCTGGTTTATCAGTGAGGGTGTATCTGATGATTTTTTTTAAACAATGACTTACATTTGGACTGATAACCCCTTATCACAGTGGGCTCATTTTTCATTTAATGATTTTTATTCATGACAAAACAAAAATTAAATAATGGTAAGAAAAATATGGTTCTTGAGTGAAATCCTCTAGTTGCTTCTTCAGAAGCTTGGATTATAACAACAGCATGATATTTGGAAACATTATCAGATATAAAAGATGATACATGAAATCCTCTTTAAGCAGAGAACACTGTGCTAGGAACAAGAGAAGCAATAAAAACACATGCACCTTTTTGACTTCTGTTTTGCTAGCTTGTGTTCTTTTCTGAATATTTAAGCACTCACTTCTAAGGATACAGAAATACATATTTTTCTAGAATATGGAACCACTAGCTTCTCTCCAAATCTGATGACATCACACTTGAAACAATGCCAGAAAATGGAAGGCAGATTCCAATTTTAAAGTCTTTTCACAATTCCAAACACATCCTTGGTAATCAGTCTAATGTGTAACGACTTCTAGTAAAGATTTTACAAAGTAAAATCTACTTTACAAAGTAGCACCCTTATTACTTGAGAATATAAATCATTTTTGCTCAAAAACTTAAGTTTGGGTTTTTTGTTTTTGTCTCCTTCTAGATTGTAATGTCTTGGCCAATACTGAAAAACTCTCTGACTCATCTAAGTTTCTTAACTTAGGGCCCTATTAGTGATCTGAGAAGGTCTATGGTTAAGACATTTAACATAATGAAAGTGAAAGTGAAGTCACTCAGTCGAGTGCTACCCCATGGACTGTAGCCCACCAGGCTCCTCTGTCCATGGGATTTTCCATGGGATTTTCCAGGCAAGAATACTAGAGTGGGTTGCCATTTCCTTCTCTAGGGGATCTTCCCAACCCAGGGATTGAACCCAGGTCTCCTGCATTGCAGGCAGATGCTTTAACCTCTGCGCCGGCCACCAGGGAAGCCCTGGTTTATTTAACATAGTGTAGAATGCTAAAAAGGAGTTTGAACAGGGAAAGCACTACCTATGCGACTCAGTATAAGCCAATTCCACCTCACTTTCCACATCACCATAGAATATTTCAATGCCATGAAAATTCTTTCCAGTGCTTGCCTGCTTTCTGTCCTAAAAAGTTATCTTTTTTATACCAGCTCCGTTTCACACAGATGTGAAACACAATAATATGACAATATTCGGGCTTTGACCCAGACTTAACATGTACACATATGATTCCTGAATATTCAAAACTATACTTCTGTTCATAGCAATTTGATGTTCTAATAATTGTCACATATGGTAGAACCTAATTCTTTATTAAAACTGAAAAGGGACTTTATAGTATAGTGATATTTCCTATCACTTAATTTTGAAATTGCAAGCATGCTCTCAAATTAAACATTTTTATTATGAACATGATGTGTCATTTATATTTTCAGTGACTCTGAAGACTTCTACAAATATTGAATAAATGCACAATAATGTTACAGATAAATTTTGAAGACTTAAAATGAATACGGTATCCAAAGATTTTTTTAACCCCAAGTAGTTATAGATGGAATTAGCTTTTCAATAGTTATTCACATACATCGTAAGTCACTAAAGGATTAAAGAGTTTGCTTATTTTTTAACCAATTCTGGAATTTGAGAACTATATTAAAGCAAATAACAATTCTACTATAAATGCTGTATTTGTAACTAAAGAGGGTTATCTATATTTGATATCTGTTTTATGTCAAATAAAGCAAAGCATTTCCTTTAGATACTTATTCTTATTAAATCATAATTCAAAGAGCTTTAAACAAATCCTAAAAGCCAAAGTTATTGCTTTATTTTGTAAGTAAATTAGGGCCAACAGTAAAAAAATTCCCCAACAAAATATATTTTCAGATCAGCTTAATATCATTCTTTCTCAATAAATTAGACATGTATTATCACTTGGAACTACAGAGAAGAGAATCATAAAGTCACAGCATTTTAAAGCCAAAAGATCTCTATCTTGGAGTGAGAAATCTTTAAAACGTATCAGTTAACTCAGAGAACCATGCAATTGCTAGTTATATATTTTTATATATTTATTTTAATATGAGATAATTACAATATTGTGATGGTTTTTGCCATACATGGTATGGTACTGGCACAAAAACAGAAATATAGATCAATGGAAGAAAATAGAAAGCCTGGAGATAAATCCAAGCACCTATAAGGTGTTCACCTTATCTTTGACAAAGGAGGCAAAAATATATAATGGAGAAAGGACAGTCTCTTCAACAAGTGGTGCTGGAAAAACTGGTCAACTATGTGTAATAGAATGAAATTAGAACACTTTCTAACAGCATATACAAAATAAGCTCAAAATGAATTTAAAGACCTAAACATAAGACCAGAAACTATAAAACTCTTAGAGGAAAATATAGGCAGAACACTCTGTGACATAAATCACAGTAGGATCCTCTATGGTAGCTGTATTTTCAAAGAAAACTTCCTGATAGTTCTAAAGAGGATCAATGATATTGCAGGAGATTAACTTTATTTTTTTTTCTTTTTTTTTTTTTTTTGATCAAGAATCTCTTTTATTGATTATCAGAAATGTTACAAACATCTAGTATGAACAAATTGTAACATGATAGTGTTTAGTTTGAACAATTAATACATTTCAGATATAATATTATACATATTTCAATGCTATTCTCCCCAATAGCATTGGAGAGATTAACTTTAAAACAGTCCTAATAGTAGTAATACTATTTTTCAGGTCAAATTTCTATCAGCCTTTTAAATCAATCTTAAGCAATAAAATATGTACCTTTTTAGGATTTAGCTTTTATTTTTTCTATCTTCCTTATTAGTTTTTGAAATATTTGAAAAGATCTACCCAATTTTCTGGAAAACCAGCCTTATTTCCTGTTGCTTTAAAGACCAAAATAGATTCTTTAATTTTAAGCACTAATATTTTTGGTAATGCTGATAAGCTTATCTTTGAAAATCTGGTACGTTCTTACATGAATGGATTTTTGTACATACGAGTTTTAAAACATTTCCGTGTACGTATTACTCCAGAGCAGCCCCAGCGATACTCACCACCACTTTTCCTTTGTGAGCTCTCACTGTTGCTCCAAACCACTGATTCGATTTAAACTCTATAGGTTCCTTGGTTCCATTTACTCTTATCTTTCTGTTGTCTGGCAAGGAGGACACATAGATCGTTAATCATTTGTAACACTTGTCAGCCAATTAAAATACATGGTAATGAATCTGCCCATTAAAAAATAATTTTCATACACATAGTTGGGGAGGGTCTATTTGATTAAGTTTAAGCTAGACCTTTCACTTACAAAAATACCAGTCAAATGGAAATACATATTTGAACATGACAGTTCACAACGTAAAGCATTTTTTTAAATGACTTACATTTTCAAGGATAAGGGTACTGCAAACTGGATGTAGACTCTGACAGTCTGGAATCTACACTTTGGTCATTGATTTGTATCAGATGGAAGACCAAACATTCATAACTACTCTGAGGAATTCCAAATCTTTTCTGAAAGTAAAACTGCCTGGAATCCCCTTGGTCCAGGAAGCACAGCTTTCTAGGCCTGGCTTAGCTGGAAACTTGAAGGACTCCAGGTTCCTGGTTTTTAACTGAGTAACATATGTCTATGCAGCCACAGAAAATAACACCTCAACACAGCTTTATCCACACTTGGCGGATGTCAGCACAAGGGGACCATCTGAGTAAAAACTCAACCCAATTATGACACACTTCAGGTCTTAATAAAAAGCAAATATCTTTTCTTTCACTCCTGTTGCCAATCGACATATTTCCCACATGGTTCTAACCACATGGTTCTAACTGAACTTCCTCAGTAATGGTTAATGAATTTCAAAAAGACATTTATACTAGAGCATCTTATTAGTATGTGTTCTCTTTGGTATGCATTTTGCTTTTCCTTCCTTGACACTATAATGAATGTATTACAAATGAACTTTTAACTTCTATTAAGTGAGGCCAAAGTATAAATGTAATTAACATTCCGTTGAGTTTACATATGATTATAGACTTTTCAAACAAAGAAACTATATATATATATATGTTTAGGTCTTAACCAAAAATTGACATTTTGATATGTCAGAAGAAAATTGTGAATTTCCTTCTTCAAAATATTATGCTTTACACGTTTCTGAACTTTTAAAAAATAAAAAGCAAGTTTTGTAAATCCTCACCTAAAATGCACACAACAGGCAAAGAACTGGATCATCTTACAGATTAGAGCATACCATTGAAAACATAAACATTTCTGGGACTTCCCTGGTGGTCCAGTGGTTAAGAATCCTCCTTGCAATGTAGGAGATGCAGGTTTGATCTCTGGTCAGGGAACTAAGATCCTACATGCCATGGAGGAAACAAGCCTGCATGCTGCAAAGACTGAACCTGCGTGTCTGAACACTGAACGACTAGAGAATATGTGCACCTCAGCAAAAGATCCCGCATGTCACACTGAAGATCCAATGCAACCAAATAAATATTATAAAAAGAAAATATAAACATTTCTATTTGGGTCTAGGCAAGAAAGATCATCCCTGGAAAAGGGAATGGCTAACCACTTCAGTATTCTTGCCTGGAGAATTCCATGGAGAGAGGAAGCATGGTGGGCTACAATAGTCCATAGGGTTGCAAAGTCAGACACAACTGAGTGACTTTCACTGTCAGACCATTTTTCTAGATTCCACATATATGTATTAGTATAGGATACTTGTTCTTCTCTTTCTGATGCCTTGATCTGCAGGCAGTGACCTTTCTGACCTTCCCAGCCCCAGTCTTTCTAATGATCCAACATATACTTCTCAGTCTGCATGAAATTCCTCCCTGGCTATAATACTCTGTGCTTAGTCACTCAGTCGTGTCTGACTCTTTGTGACCCCGTGGACTGTAGCCCACCAGGCTCCTCTGTCTGTGGAATTCTCCAGGCAAGTATACTAGAGAGGGTTGCCATGTCCTCCTCCAGGGGATCTTCCCAACCCAGGGATTGAACCCAGGTCTTCTGCATTGTGGGCAGATTCTTTACCATTTTAACCACTAGGAAAGCCCAAAGTGGTTTCTATTTGCTGACCAAACTCCTGTGACATGAGGCAATGCATTTCAGATAGGACCACACATCCCTCTGGAGCAGGAGGATGGCACAGGTTACCCAAAGTGCATTGTCAACTCCAGAGAACTCTTGGAAGGGCCAGTGGGAGATGGTGGAGCCATTACTTACCAAAGCAATTCTCTCCTTGGTATATCCCAAACTAAGCCAAAAGCTAGAGGAAAGTGGTATAGTGACTGCATATGACTTACAGCTTCTTAAGTGCCAGGAGGGGTGAATTCGCATTTAGAAGCAAACCCCATTCCTGCCAGAGATGCTTAGAGTGCTCAAACAAACCTTGTGCACACCAGGGACCCCACAGAGAGTGAGACAGAACTATCTTTGAGCACCTCCTGTGGAGATACAGGTCGACAGTGGTCTGCCGCAGGGACAGAGGCTCTGTGTGTGGATATGGCGTAAGCCCTCTTGGAAGAGGTAGCCATTAACCCCACCATAGAGTTGCCAGAACTTACACAGGATGGGAAATTGATTCTTGGAGGGCACAACAGTACCTTGTGCATCAGGATCCAGGAGAAAGGAATGGTGACCCCACAGGAGACTTGCCTGTGAGTGTCCAGGAGACTCCAGAAAAGGCCTGGGTTGCTGGTGGCCTGCTGCAGGGTTGGAGGCGCAGACTGTAGCAGAACATGTATGGAATCTTTTGAGGGTGGTCATCATTATCTATATCACCTCCACTATAGTTTGGCCCCAGGTAAATAGCAGGGATGGAACACAGCTCCACCCAGCAACAGAAAATTGGATTAAAGATTTACAGAGCATGGCCAAGCCCATCAGAACAAGACCCAGGATCCCCCTCAGTCAGTCTATCCCATCAGGAAGCTTTCATAAGCCTCTTTTCCTTCTCCATCAGAGGGCATACAGAATGGAAACCACAATCACAGAAAACTAACCAAACTGATCACATGGACCACAGCCTTGTCTAACTCAGTGAAACTAAGAGTCATGCCATGTGGGGCCACCCAAGACGGACTGGTCATGGTGGAGAGTTCTGACAAAACATGGTCCACTGGAGAAGGATAGCAAACTGCTTCAGTATTCCTGCCTTGAGAACCCCATGAACAGTATGAAAAAGCAAAAAGATAGGACACTGAAAGATGAACTCCCCAGGTCGGTAGGTGCCAATATGCTACTGGAGATCAGTGGAGAAATAACTCCAGAAAGAATGAAGAGATGGAGCCAAAGCAAAAACAACACCCAGTTGTGGATGTGACTGGTGATAGAAGCAAGATCTGATGCTATAAAGAGCAATATTACATAGGAACCTGGAATGTTAGGTCCATGAATCAAGGTAAATTGGAAGTGATCAAACAGGAGATGGCAAGAGTGAATGTCAACATTTTAGGAATCAGCAAACTAAACTGGACTGGAATGGGTGAATTTAACTCAGATGACCATTATATCTACTACTGTGGGCAGGAATCCCTCAGAAGAAATGGAATAGCCATCATAGTCAACAAAAGAGTCCAAAATACAGTACTTGGATGCAGTCTCAAAAACAACAGGATGATCTCTGTTCATTTCTAAGGGAAACCATTCAATATCACAGTAATCCAAGTCTATGCCCCAGCCAGTAATGCTGAAAAAGCTGAAGTTGAATGATTCTATAAAGACCTACAAGACCTTCTAGAATTAACACCCCCAAAAATGTCCTTTTCATTAGAAGGGACAGGAATGCAAAAGTAGGAAGTCAAGAAACACCAGGAGTAACAGGCAAATTTGGCCTTGGAGTACAGAATGAAGCAGGACAAAGGCTAAAAAAACTTCTGTCAAGAGAATGCACTAGTCATAGCAAACACCCTCTTCCAACAAAACAAGAGAAGACTCTACACATGGACATCACCAGATGGTCAACACCAAAATCAGATTATATTCTTTGCAGCCAAAGATGGAGAAGCTCTATACAGCCAGCAAAAACAAGACCAGGAGCTGACTGTGGCTCAGATCATGAACTCCTTATTGCCAAATTGAGACTTAAATCGAAGAAAGTAGGGAAAACCACTAGACCACTCAGGTATGACCTAAATCAAACCCCTAATGATTATACAGTGGAAGTGAGAAATAGATTTAAGGGATTAGATCTGATAGACAGAATGCCTGATGAACAATGGTTCGTGACATTGTACAGAAGACAGGGAGCAAGACTATCTCCAAGAAAAAGAAATGCAAAAGCAAAATGGCTGTCTGAGAAGGCCTTACAAATAGCTGTGAAAAGAAGAGAAGCCAAAAGCAAAGGAGAAAAGGAAAGATATACCCATTTGAATGCAGAATTCCAAAGAATAGCAAGGAGAAACAAGAAAGCCTTCCTCAGCCATCAATGCAAAGAAATAGAGGAAAACAACAGAATGGGAAAGACTAGGGATCTCTTCAAGAAAATCAGAGATACCAAGGGAACATTTCATGCAAAGATGGGCTCAATAAAGGACAGAAATGGTATGGACCTAACAGAAGCAGAAGATATTAAGAAGAGATGGCAAGAATACACAGATCAGATCAGATCAGATCAGTCGCTCAGTCGTGTCCGACTCTTTGCGACCCCATGAACTGCAGCACGCCAGGCCTCCCTGTCCAGCACGCCAGCTCCCGGAGGTCACTCAGACTCGCATCCATCGAGTCAGTGATGCCATCCAGCCATCTCATCCTCTGTCGTCCCCTTCTCCTCCTGCCCTCAATCCCTCCCAGCATCAGAGTCTTCTCCAATGAGTCAACTCTTCACACGAGGTGGCCAAAATACTGGAGTTTCAGCTTTAGCATCATTCCTTCCAAAGAAATCCCAGGGCTGATCTCCTTCACAATGGACTGCTTGGATCTCCTTGCAGTCCAAGGGACTCTCAAGAGTCTTCTCCAACACCACAGTTCAAAAGCATCAATTCTTCGGCGCTCAGCCTTCTTCACAGTCCAGCTCTCACATCCATACATGACCACAGGAAAGACCATAGCCTTGACTAGGAGAACCTTTGTTGGCAAAGTAATGTCTCTGCTTTTGAATATGCTATCTAGGTTGGTCATAACTTTCCTTTCAAGGAGTAAGCGTCTTTTAATTTCATGGCGGCAGTCACCATCTGCAGTGATTTTGGAGCCCAGAAAAATAAATACACAGAAGAACTGTAAAAAAGATCTTCACGACCCAGATAATCATGATGGTGTGATCACTGACCTAGAGCCAGATATTCTGGAATGTGAAGTCAAGTGGGCCTTAAGAAGCATCACTATGAACAAAGCTAGTGGAGGTGATGGAATTCCAGTGGAGCTATTTCAAATTCTGAAAGATGATGCTATGAAAGTGCTACACTCAATATGCCAGCAAATTTGGAAAACTCAGCAGTGACCACAGGACTGGCAAAGGTTAGTTTTCATTCCAATCCCTAAGAAAGGCAATGCCAAAGAATGCTCAAACTACTGCACAATTCCACGCATCTCACATGCTAGCAAAGTAATGCTCAAAATTCTCCAAGCCAGGCTTCAACAATACGTGAACTGTGAACTTCCTAATGTTCAAGCTGGTTTTAGAAAAGGCAGAGGAACCAGAGATCAAATTGCCAACATCCGCTGGATCATGGAAAAAGCAAGAGAGTTCCAGAAAAACATCTATTTCTGCTTTATTGACTATGCCAAAGCCTTTGTGTGAATCACAATAAACTA